>NW_023591035.1:0-59297 GCF_014843425.1 Jatropha curcas | reverse complement strand
AGTAGCCAAAGCGATTTTGCGCATTAATTTTGCATTGGAGTTGCAATCCCTTAATGAAGCCATACTTGCAGACAAGCCGTGATAGGCATACCGATTCGACCATAAGACCCTAAAACCATCACCTACATTGAGCTTATAGGCTGCCCGAGAGCCGTACAGACGATATCGGGCTCCGGAAACATGGGCTTTCAGTAGGGCACTCCATCACTCGTGCACAGGATCAGCTAACAAACATCGCCAAGGGGTATACCTATTATTTGGCCCAGAGCACCGACTCAGAATAGCTCCACCACACAAAAATGATATAGAGCACAGAACACATCCAATCGATACTACTCAACTATGGTTCTATATCTTCCATCCGTTCTCCATGCGCATTGGCATACCGCATCTCGTATATGTCTTGAGAATATTTATGGGCCTCAAAAGGTGGTGTTACAAGCGACAAAAGAGAGATATGGGCTGAACTGGAAATGCTTCCGAAGCTGGCAAGTGATCTTGCGCCCATTAATTGTATTGAGTTTACCAATCCCTTAATGTGAAGCACTTGAAGGCAGCCGGCCCCCCCTCTGAAGGCATACCGAATCGACCATAAGACCCTAACACCATCACCATAGATGAGCCGTAATAGGGCTGCCCCGAGAGCCGACAGACAGATATCGGCTCATCGGAACAGAGGCTCAGTCAGGGCTCCTACTGACCAAAGGGCGAGGTTTACTAGCGGATTGATTGGCCGCGCCCCGGAGCCACGTGGCTCCGGATCAACCAAAAATGATACAATGCTTAATAAAATCAACAACATAACATGTGATCTCTGTAAAACTGGGATTTTTCAAAGCTGATAAGAACAATGTAGTAGGAAATATATGGCCTCCAAAAATGGGTTAACACTACTATAAAATGGACAATGAGCGACGAGACAGAGATGCATATGGGCTAAAAAACTGCAAATGCTTCTGGTGAAGTGGTGTGGGGCCCCCAAACCCGATTTGCGCGAAATGAATTAATGCCCTTTTAGTTGAGTGGTGTTCAATCCTTAATTGAAGCGTCGAAGTGGTGGGAATAATGGCATGCAGCCTTTGATGGAGGACATGGCACTCCTAGATTTAGATTTCTTATCCATAAGACCCTAAACCATCACCTACATTATGAAAAGTACCCTGAGTTTTTGGTAGGCTGGGAAATGTGCGCTGCAATGTGAGAGCGCCTTGGGACTCAATACATTGTAATGCGAATCAGTGTAATAGTTCCATGATTCTGTGGCTGACACCAATCCGGGGCTATTTTTTTAACAGTGGCGGGAGCTGGTTCAGTCATGGCCTGTCCTAACGGTATTCGGAATGATAGCATAGGGACACATGCCGAGAACTTGGGTATGTTTGATAACATTCGCTATGAGGTAAGAAATGCCGGTTTTTGCTCAGCAATCTTGATTTTTTCCTTGCTCGTTTCTTTTGTTTATTCATCTCCATATACAATGATTTTGTTTGGGAAACATAGGAGTTTGTTGGCTTTTGGATAGAGTAGCCATTGGAAATTGTTAGTCTGGATTTATTGATTTTGGTGGAAGAAACCCACAGCTTTTAGAATCGGCAGCATAAACGGGGCACTCAGAATCAGGATAATATCTGTAGCAGGCCAGCACAAGAGATGACTTGAATTGTGTACAGATGACTGGTCAGAACCACGCGTTTGACACTATGTTTGCTTCATTAGGAGTAATATATATTTGTTTACTTAGGCCGTTGCATATATTCCTTCTATTGTCCTCACTGCATACAATGTGGCGTCACCACCACATTATTTACTGGCTTCCACAGAAGCAGGAAGATATTACAAATTGGAGACATGAGTATGGTTATGAAGATTGAGACCGACGTGGATGTCGGGCATTGATTTTTCACTAGTGAGCTAGATATGCGTGGTTTCATAAACAAAATGGTAATGAGTCGCATAAAGAATTGGTTGCTCCCATTTGTAAAAACAACCAGGGCCTCGCTACATGATAAGTTTATTTTCGATGGGTGTGCTGAGGCAGTTTAGATTATGCTCAGAATGTGCAAGAACGAAAGGTTGGCACCCGAAAACCTTGTTCCCGCATGTTTCAGTATTGAATCCATTGTCTTGGCGAGGTACTGCCTCTTGGCATCACCTTCTTCAGTTCATCCTTTGAGGACTAGTCTTATAAGCATGACTCAATCAGAGGAGGGAATTTTCTTTGTTTTTTTTTTCAAAGAAAGAGACAAAATCCCCAAAGTCGATGCTGCCAACTGTCTAAAGAGCGTGCAAAACTTGGTTTTCAAAATTTAAATTTGTTATTGGAACAATTAGTTTAATTGGATATTTCATTGTTGCCCCTTTTTTGCTCTGTCCTTTTTCCCGTCTCTCTTTTTTTTTTTTTTTTTTGTTCATTTAGGTTAACAATGCCTGTTTAAATTTGGAGTTGCGACATTTTGGGTGAGCCTAATGGGCAGGTTCAAAGCTAGTAACTCCTTTTTATTTTTTTTTTTTTTTTTTTTGTTCATTTAGGTAACAATGCCTGTTTAAATTTGGAGTTGCGACATTTTGGGGGAGCCTAATGGCAGGTCAAGCTAGTAACTCCTTTTTATTATTATTATTATTATTTCCTAATGTAACCGAGCATAATTGTTCAAAAAAAAAAAAAAAAAACTCTGAATTCTATCCAGGTGTTAAATTAGCATTGAAGGATATTATGTTTTATCTCATTTTGTGGAAATTAATTGGTAACATTTCTTGAGCAAGTTTCTCTGGAAGATATGAATTGGAAATTGGGTTTAGAGGAACTGCTTAAGAAGTATAATGAGCTGAGTTTGATATTCTATTTAACAACAATAACGCTCTTATGTTTTCGGCCAAGCCCATGCAAAGGATACATTTCTTGGAAAAAGCAAAAGCATGTGCATCTACCAGCCAAAAAAAGATTGTTCGATCTGATAATTTAGTTTCTGCTAGTTCCTAATTCTATATTTGAGGAGTGAACAGACCAGGTTTTGGAGCCTCTATTCTTTGCCAGTCTGTAGTGGGGGATAGCCGATGGGGTTAGGTGTTGGTTAAGCGGAGGAGGGGAGGATAAATGTTAGCTAACACGCCACCAAAAAGTGACATCGGGAATTGTATCTTTTTTGGGTCAATGCTCCTCTCGTCTCCTCTCAGCTCAGGCTAAGGTGACGTTTTTGTTTGGGATAAGACTGTGAAAGTTGTGAGATGTCTCTTTGACTTTTAACTTCACTAATTTATTAAGGACCATATTCTATTTATATGCTTTCCCTAACAAGTTCAAATTTTCAATCACGTCCCTCAATATTTTTGCATCCCCGTCCCTCCATTCCTAAATTTAAAGTTTGAACCACCATAATATCAGATTAGAAATAAATGGTAAAATGGGAAAAATTGTAAATTACATGGTTTTTTATATGTTTTTTTCTATTAACGAAATGATAGATTTTACTTAAATCCATACATTATATAAAATCCGTCATTTTCAATATCCTTAATCCAAATATGCCCTTTTTGTATTTGAACTTGGGGAAAAAATTGGATCGCATTGACAAGGGTTTCATAGAAAATAAATGTTGAAGTATGGGGCAGGTTTAAGAATAAAATAAATAATAGGGTGTAAACGAAATTATGGCAAAAAATAGGGACTCCTAACTAAAAGCAACACCAATTAAAATACTTTAATTAAGGCGGGAGATTAATCAAATTTGATTATGAGCCTTTTTTTGTATCAAAAAGCTTCATTAGCCCAGAAACCCTTCCCCAAGAGAGCAAAAGCCAACAGACAAAGAGAGCACAGAAAAAGAGAGCTCAAACAGGCAGAGGCACTGACGGTTTTTGCATAGAAACGAGACGCTAACAAGAATCTGACGTTGCTCAATTGCTTTTGCCTTCTCCATTTACTTACTTAGATTTATTATCCATGGCCGATCTGTACGGAACTGCTACCTCTCCGGCTCCGGAGCCTGAAGAAATCTCATCCTTCCTTCACCATCTACTCCACAATTCCTCTTCATCTTCTTCTTCTAAATTCATGCAGAATGCTCTCTCTTCTCCACCTCCCGCGCTGCCGCCGCAGGCCGATTCTTCACCAGCAACTGAATTGTTGTTTGGCCGGTCGCAATCAGGGTGTCTAGCCGATGGCCGGAGCTCCTGCGTTAATTTCTCCGATCCCGGTGGTTATTTCGCAAAAGAGAGTACGGAAAATGCTGTCTCTTCGGTTATGTCAAAGAGGAGGGGAGTCTCCGTGGAGAATGATCTGGGTGACTTAAGCTGTGATAGCGAGGTAATCGTTGATTGACATTTGAAGAATCTGTATTGATTTCTCTGTATTTTTTTTTCTTTCTCAAAATAAGCTTTTTTGCTAAGTAATGGAACTTAAATGTGAGATTTATCAACTGCGATTGCTAATCGTTTGGAATTTTGGAGATGATGTGTTCCCTTACACTTTTTAGAAGGGTGCAGAGGTTTCAGACATGCCGTCAGAAACAGCGCGGCCTCGAACTTCCTCCAAGAGGAGCAGAGCTGCAGAGGTTCATAATTTATCTGAAAAGGTTAGCTCTTAGGACTCTAATTATGCCCAATTATCTGCGTTTGTGTGTTTTTAATGTAAAATTTGATTCATGGGCTTGCTTGGAAATGGCTGAATTGTTCATAGAGGAGGAGGAGTAGGATTAATGAGAAAATGAAGGCCTTACAGAATCTTATTCCAAATTCTAATAAGGTATTCCTCAACAACTTCTCAAACCTGTGAACTTGAAATAGCGCATTTCAAATAAATGATTTGATATATATTTTTTTTTTTTTCATTTTGTGAAGACTGATAAGGCATCCATGCTGGATGAGGCGATTGAATACTTAAAGCAGCTTCAGCTGCAAGTACAGGTCAGTTTTCTTCTTAACTCTATCCTTGTTTGAAATCTGTAGTTTAGCCTGAATTAAGAGCAACTTCTTCTGTATCTTGTGATTCTCTATCCATCGTTTTTTACACTGATGAGATCTTCAGCAAAAAGAATAGGGGACTATTGTCTCATATTGCAATTTATATTGTTACAAGGATTGAAGATCATTACCAAGATAGCAATGCTGGCAGCCAATGCTGAATGAAATCTGGTAGCTATTTCTTGATGTAAAATATTGATTCATAATGTTTCTAGATTAACCTCTCATGACTAATACTTGGGCAGACAACAATTGTGTGATGGTGTAACTGGCCGATGTAGTTATTAGGATTAAATCTTTTCATAGCTCGGATAATTTAGTTCTTCTCCTAAATTCTTGACAGTGAAGAGTAAAAACATATAATTAATTAGGTTATTCAGTGCTGAAGTTGATCATGGGTCTTCTGAAATTGACATGAGAAAAAAAGTGAACTTTATTTGTGAAGTAGAAAGCAATGACCTGTTATGTTGGTTGACTAATTTAAACTTGAAAAACAATAACGAAGTTATGTTGAGTATGTAAATCCGTTTTCACTTTTTAGTTTGGCATGGTGATGGCAATTGGTTAGATAGTATGAAAAAACACCGCATGATTCATGCCTAGGTCTTTCGCACTACCACATATTTGCAAAAATCGTTATGGCACATTCTGTAACTATATTTAGAGCTAATGCATCATATAACAATCAGTTTAAGCCTATGTGGCTGTATTTGTTTAAGCTATCATATAGCTATAGAATTATTATGGATGTATTTGTTTAGAACTAACGAGGAAGGACATATAACAATTAGGAAGAAAAAATTAAGAAAATGACGGTAAGTTATCATTACTTGAATATGTTCGTTAGACTATTCGGCATTTGTGGTTACATGCATGAAATATGTAAATTTACAAACTTTCTGGTATAGTATAATTTCTCCAAAACCTTCAAGCAATTATTATAAAGCTATCATAAGTCTTCTCATTATGTATCTCCTGCAATCTCTTGATGCACAATATGACCAATGCACTGAGTTTCAGCTTAGTTTTATTCCAGAATCAGCTGCCCACATGCAGCATCTGCTAATCTGGTTGCTTTTGCTTTTGTCATTCTTTTTGAGCTAGACAGGTTTCAATGGATTGGTTACCTTGAAATTACCTTTAAGGCAACCTTAAAGCCTCATAGGAAGTATGTTTATTGGAACTAGATAATAGGGATGTTTGAGGAGTGGACATCAGATTCCTTATCCATGCCCCAGATTCCTCATCCATGCCCCGACCTACTGAAAATTCCTCCCTATGGGCCTTCCTGAACTGTCTGCTTCCCAAATCTAAACTTGGTGAGGCTAGGGCAAAATCTTCATCTTCATAGATGTAAGGAGGGAACCTTTTGGGATATTATACTAAATTATCTATTAATTTTTCAAATTAATCAATTCTCTTATTAATTGCTTTACAACGTATTCTATATGTTGTGTTGATAACTCAATGAAACGACACCTATTTATCTGCATTTCATCAAAGATTAATGAAGTTGTTTAGGAAATTAGTTTACATTGCTATGCCTCAAATCAAGTGTTAAATCCCATGTAATTCAAGGACAACTTGTAACATTGTGTATTTAGTTGAGGCTGATGATAAAGTCAGGAGTTCATTTATGTTCCTTTTACAAATCTGACACAATAGGAAGGACTTAATCACAATCCATCCCTAATTTATAAGAGAGAGAGATAGAGAGAGAGAGAGCTAAGGACCATCTCTAATAGTATGAATTTAGACAAGCTGTTGTTGCTCCACTGAGCTCGCATAACCATGAAGATCGATGCTGGAAAATTTTCACATATTATCATGGTAACATAATTAAGTTAGTTTGCAATTGCAATTGGTTTTGCAGATGTTAACAATGAGAAATGGATTGAGTTTGCATCCAATGTGCTTACCAGGAGTTCTACAGCCTATGCAGCTGCCCATGACAGGAATGAGCTTTGATGAAGGAAATGGACTGTTAAACACCAATGCAGCAACAGGTGCTTTTGCTGAGAATGATGAAAAATCGGCACAGACTGTTCTCAGTCTTCCCAACCGGTGCACTGTAACAAATCAGCCAGTTGGTTTGCCTTCAGCAACAAACATCACCTCTTCAGAAGCCTCCTATGGTTTTGAGCCACTTTTTCAGGTTCACTATGAACCCTTCAATATCTCATCTTCAAAGGTAAATTCTTGTATCAAATTTGAACTATATTTCACCTAACCTTGTGTGAATTAATACCTCATATTTTCTTGCAAAATGAAGGAAATCTGCAGGGAAGGAACAACACAGGCACCATTAGATACTAATCAAACAGTGAAGACCACCTCATCTGGCGTGTCCTAGTTGAGATCTCATTCTTAGATGCATGATCAACAAAAACGTGTGACAAATCCTTTTTATTTTTTTATTTCTCTTTTTACCCCATATAAGGTGCAAATGATCCGTGAAAATGCTGACGTTTTACACATCAGGATATTTATGTTTTAACATTTCATACAATTGTCAGAACCAAAATGTTTGACATCCCTTAACTTCAATAGAATCGTTCTGCCCGAAATGGTATTTAAATCATTTAGAAAGTGAAGATGTTCCAACGGTTGAAACAACTGTTTGAAGCCTGTAGTCAGGAGATGAAAAATGAAGTGGAAGGGTGTGTTGTAATGCTTGCTATTTTGATATTCTTTTGAGTTTTGACAACATTGTGCCTTGTTTATTAATCTTTGCCTGTCAATAGCTGTGAATACAAACTATTACGAATGCCATAGGGGTGTCCTAGCTAGACTGGAAAGCATCCAGTGGAAGTCATTGTCTTTCGCCATTGGACATGTTGCAAGTTTACTTTTGTGTTTTTTATTGGATGAAGTACATAATGTAAGTAGCTTCATGTAACCTATTTAATTTCCTATCTCATTTTCCGGGCAATTGATTTTGAAATTTCTCCATGAAATTTCCAAGATCTTATCAATATTCTAGTAGATATCTTAATTCATTATCGCGTCAGTGGTGCACTCATGCTTTTCTTTTTCCTACATAAAATGCTGGCCGGGATTATATTTTCTTTCATTGGTTGTTGATAAATCCAATATGATCTTAGTTTTTCTTTTTCCTACACCTTGAACGGTGATCGGTCGGTTCTTCAATGTTGGACCAATGTACGACGTGTGGAGCGTTTCTGTTTCTGATAGGATTCCTGTTTCCTTTGTCTCAGATTGGATATTGACAAAACTTTACTGTCGATAAAGACAAAAAAAGCGTTCTCTTGTGACGTAAATTTAATTTCATATGATTGAAGGGGAAGACGAATTCATGCTGGAATGTTTAATGATTAATCGAACGAAAAACAGATAAAACAAAACAAGTGGACAGCGGCCAGAAGGAAGAAGAAAACTTGATAGAAAAAAATTGAAACAACAGTAACACAGGAAACTCTGATACAGAAATTTTTTGTTCATTCCTTTGAAACCCAAGGTTGTGTTACATTGCATTCTATTACAAGGTAAGTGGTTACATGTATACTAATGATTAATGGCCTCATATGGAAACAAAATCTCCAGCTTTGCTAGTTATTAAAACATTCTTTCGGAACTACTCAAAAAGTAAGGGAGGTTACGTTCGGATATACTTTTACAGAAACCATACACCAAAAAGAGAGAAAAAAAAAATTCTGAAAAAATGAAAATATAATTTAAATATAATCTCTTTTTTTTCATTTAACTAAAAACAAATCATTTATACCAGAAAATTTTGAAGCTTATATTCAACATAAATAAAAAAAAAAAATGAAAAAGTTGGGTTGTTGAGCCGCTGCGCTAGCCCGCAGTTTTGAAGGCAGGTTTCTTTTCATATGTGACACGAATATAGGGACAACTCCGTAACGGCCTTATGCTGCTCTGTCACAACTCACAACACACAAGGACTCATATGTTTTCATGTTGCCTAATTTTACGAACGACCACAGTTGCTTATTGTTCTTGATTTTACCTTCCAAATTCTCCTAAAACTATTTTACCTCCACCACTGTATTTTTAGGCGAATTTTACTGGAAGTTATAAGAGTTGAATTGAGTGTAAAAACACTTGTATTTTACCAAAATTAAAAAAGTAAAAAAAATTGAAAATCAAACTTTAGTATATAGATTAAAGGTGTAAGACAATTAAAGTGGACCCTTCTTTGGGAAATCTTATATACGACGCACCTAATTTCCGTTTTTTGTTTGGAAGGCAAATAACGGCATGGTCTCATGATTGTATTTTGGTCACTTCTTCCATTTGCACTCTAAAATGAAATCATCTCTACTTTAATTTGCCCATCTTAATTTCTCACTACTCAATCCATCATCTCCCCTAACAATACCCAACCCATGTCTGCAATCAGACCTTTTCATCAATGCCTCCATATATAGTATCATTGGTTCCTGAAGCGAAAACTAGTTATTGGGTTTTGAGGCAAACAATAATTCCAGCTCCAATAGCCTATCTCCTATGGCAGAGAAAGTTGTTGCACTGTTGGGTCAGAAGAGAAGTAGAAATAGAGATACTGTTAATCATGGCGGTGGAGGAGAATCAGAGCATGAGGTTCACATCTTGACTGAGAGAGAGAGGAGAAAAAAGATGAGGAACATGTTCACAAGTCTTCATTCTTTGCTTCCTCAACTCCCCAATAAGGTATTTCTTAAAATTATTGGTTTTAACTAATAATAAAATTAGCATATATGCATTAATGCTCCTATCCTATAATATGCAAACTTTTGGCTGCCTTAATTTAACCTCACGAAAGTTAATTTTTATAATTTCTTTAGGTTGTCATTCGATTAGTTATAGTTTCTTATATACGGTGAAATTTAATTTCAGAATCTCTTGTATGATCAAATTTGTCTACTTAAAATTTAATTTCTTTGATTTTAGATTCTCATATATGATCAAATTTGAGCCTACAATTGGTTTTTTTATAATTGCATATAGAGATCAAATTTCATTGAATATATGTATAGGAACTGTCAAATATTCTCCATCATTAGCATTCACATTGTGTACTAGATAGTGTCTATTGCCATTGCATTTCAAATTTAGCTTTTTGAATTTGATTAGTAGTTCAATAGTGGAGTAGCTATATGACAAATTAGGTTTAATCACCAATATTTCTGTTCACGTATCAATGAAGCATTCCGTGACAATTAAATCTATGTGATTCAGTGCATGAACTTGTAAACTTGCTGCACCTCATAATTATTTCTATTTTATTTCCAAAATGTATGGTTTTGAAAGGTTAGTTTTCATAATTGATTCTATTTTAATTCCAAACATATGAAATATTTTTTAAAAGCTTAGTTTCTTAGCTTTCTAAATTTTACACTACTTGCACAGGCAGACAAGTCCACCATTGTTGATGAAGCAGTAAAATACATAAAGAGCCTCCAAGAAACTCTCCAAACGCTAGAGAAACAAAGGCAAGAAAAGCTGCAAGGAGCAACAATTGTTGACAGCATTGGACAATCACTAATTACATCACCCACAGAAGCACTTTTTGAATCCAGGGAAGCATTCTTGGCTATTCAAGGACCATCAAAGGGCTATCCAATGCATAATTCTTTTCCGGTCACTCTTTCCCCAGCTTGCTATCAGACTTGGTTTTCTCCAAATGTTGTTATGAGCATGTGCGGCGATGATGCACAGATCAGTGTGTGTACACTGAAGAGACCTGGTTTACTTACCAGCATCTTCTACATACTAGAGAAACATAAGCTGGATGTTGTATCTGCTCATGTTTCCTCTGAGCAATTCCGTAGCATTTACATGATCCACGTTCATGTAAGTTCTTGTATTCCTCTAATTTGTTTGTCTACGAGCACATAGGGTTTCATGCATCATGGGTTTACGCTGTTTTCTTTTAACTTCTAAAAAAGCTGTAAAGAACCAAATTTCTTGATGTTTGGCTTAGAAAAAGACCTCGTTTAAATTCATTCAATAAGTTTAAAAAGCTGAGTTGAGTTTACTTACTAGACTCATTTAATAAACATTAATAAACAAGCTGAGCTCGAATCTATAAATGAGCCACATTTTTTTTTAACTATACACCTTAATTGAGCTAAACTAAGCTCAATTTTTAAATTGTGATCAAGTTCAAGCTAGTATGTTTTTAATGAGCGGTTTGACTTGTTTAGGGCACTAACTATTTAATTACTAGTCTCACAGTTAAATGCTCGTCTTGTAATATCTATGTTGGAGATTGGAAGTTCAAATTCCATAAGAATTTGTTTTTTTTTTTTTTTTTTTTTTTTTAAAAATATGTTCTGGAGATTGGAAGTTCAAATTCCATTAAGAATTTTTTTTTTTTTTTTTTTTTTTTTTTTAAAAAGACTCCTTGTTTATTTTTCAATGGAATTGCATCTAATTAAATATTAATGATGCCTTTATGTTCAGGCTGCAGGTGGCGCTTCTGGTCGGTACCCAGAGGCATTGTCAGTGGAAGATACATTCAAACTAGCAGCAGGAGAGATGAACTTATGGATCTTGTCATGTTGATTCCAGGCAGTCAACAGAAAGAATCAGTTCCTTTAGTCATTGTCTGCCATTTTTGTACAAGGGGAGCCTCGTAATTAGTTCGGAAAATATACATGTTATATAGAGTAACTTTGCTCTACCAGGAGACTCGGAAAGCTCTTGTGCATAAAGGACATGGTTTTTTTTATCATTGTTAAGCCTAGAACTTGCATGTAGAAAGATGCATATTTCTGCAACTGCAATGAAATTTCTGCGTGTGTGTATATAATATATTGGATATACCAAAAAGTTTATGGAAGTTCAGTTATTATCCATTTGTTTTGTGAAATTCTTTGCAAATTATAAATTTTCTTTTTTTTTTTTTTTTTTTAAATTTTTTTTTTTTTTTTTTTTTTTTTTTTTATAATTTAGGAATTAAAAGTTTATATTTTGCCTAAATACTTTTTTTTTTTTTTTTTTTAAATTTAGGATTAAGTTAATTTGCCTAAATAAGTCGATCCCAATTGAATCAAATCGATAATGAACCCTAAATATTTGATGTAGGTTCATCAAGGTTGGATATCCTTATCCTGTAATGATGAGAAGGTTTCTTGCTTTGAAACTGGACAAATATCTTGCAGCAAGACTATACCTTTGTTGGCCACGTGTTAAAGATGTTGCTTTTATTTTGAATGATCCCTCTGAAATTTTTTTGAGTGAAATAAATATAAATTAATACCACACCCATTTGAGAGGAGAGGGTATTGAAGTCATAGCAACAGCAACTACTAGCAAGTAGTGGCATTTGAATAATTTCATCTAAAATATTTATCAAGTGTTGCTTGAAATAATACTAAAATATTATCAAAATTATTTATAACTAATTACAAAATCATGATCATAAATATTTACAACTGGTAAAAATGATGACAGAGAATAAATTTTTTTTATTAGTTGTGGAAATGGTGGGACCAAAAGCATCTAATCCTGTAATCCAAAGCTCCAGACTCCACAGCATGGAGGCACTTGCCAATCCTGGGTCTTCATTTAGTGATCTTCACTTCTACTATTAGAAAGAACATTTCTATGGCTGACTCTGGCAATTCACGTAGTAATGGGGTAGGGTCATATAATATTGCAGGCCGTGGGCCCAATTTCATCCTGGCTTAAATATGGGCCCAAATAGACAACCAAGATTGATGTTGACTCTCCATTGTCATATATAGCAAATTTACTTCCTAACTTCGTATTCTTTTTATTTAATTTAAAAAAATGCCACGTTGAACTGAAAATCATGGAAGATGTGAATAAAGTGTTTGTCTGAATGATATTGTTTAATCTCTTGGTCGAGATTGCATTAAGCATCCAATTACTAAAACACCAAAAGGTCCACACCAAAAGTCAAATCCATCTTTCTCACAGATAATATTTTTTGGATAAATGACATCAGCAACTTTACATACACTAAAATATTAATATAACAAAGCAATTAATAATTTTTTATACATAATAAAATTATAACGAAACAATTATATATATAATGTATCTGTTCTTCACACTTATATAGAAAATAAGAGATAAAAAATTTCACTGTCCTCTCCATAATAAAAGTTTTCACCGCCACTGCGAGCCACGACGGAGTTACGTTATCATTGTGAAATAGCTGAAAAAGTATCCAAAATCAACAGAAAATTTCCAAAATTCCATCTCCCCCACCAAACCCAATACGGAGAGATAAGTAAATGGAAAGTGGATTACACTATTAATTTAGTATCTACTTTAGATAGCACCAAATATTATTCAATATATAAACATAGATTAGCCTTCAATTACAACATCACTAGAACAATTGGTGATTCCTTATTTCTGGAAGTCCCATCAATGCCAGCTGCTAGTGCTTACCCTTCTCTATCTCAAACCCCACTCACTCTGTTCACTACTCTATTACTCTCCCCATTTTCAACCGCTCCATTTTCATAAAATTTTTATTACCATTCTACCACTGCTGCGCATGCTCTATTTCTCTTTCTTCTTCTTCTTCTTTCTTATCTCCTCTGTTTATGCGAGAAAGTTGGAAGCTTTTTCCTTTTGTATAGCGTAAAAAACAAATAGGTGGAAGTGGAAGAAGAAGAAAAAGAAGGAAGAAGAGAAACAAATGTCTAATTATTCTTTCTTAAACGATCAGCTGTCCAAGAGAACCTCAATCTTTGGTTTACGTTTATGGGTTGTTCTTGGTATCTGTGTAGGGGCTGCCATAGTTCTTGTTCTTTTCCTTATCTCTCTCTGGTTCACTTCTAAGCGCAACAAAACTAACAACAATTCTGCACGCTCTAAATTCAAGTCATCTCTTAATAATCCCACAATCCCCAGTGTCTCGAAGGAAATTCAGGAGATCCGTATAGACCCATCACACCCTACACCAGACCCGAAACCGCTGAGCCCGGACCCAGTACCCGAATCGGAACCAGTTCTGCTTTTGCAACATGAAGGAGACACTAGTCCTGTTGGTGGGCGAAACAGGATTCACATTGAGATTGGGAAGGACCATAGAATATCATATCCGGAGCGGGCTGGAGGGTCGGGTCACGGGAGTGGAGAGTCGCGGTCCGGTCCTCGTTCCGGTGATCAGGCTTGCACGGCGATTTCGGTGCCAGAGGTTTCACATTTAGGGTGGGGTCACTGGTACAATCTTAGGGAGCTTGAGGTCTCTACTAATGGCTTCGCTGATGAGAATGTGATTGGGGAAGGTGGGTATGGAATTGTTTACCGTGGTATTTTGGAGGATAATACCAAAGTTGCTGTAAAAAATTTGCTTAACAACAGGTATTGTATCATTATTAAATGCTAGCATTAATTTGGGTTTGCCCTGCCTCAGTAATTTGAGGTCACGGTTTGTCATTTTGTTTAGGAATCCAGCTGGGGATGTTAATGACTGCCTGTACTTCTTTCGTTTATGTTAGTTTCACGATTTTACACTCGTGCCTTATACTTTCTGGTGGTGCATGCAGTTTTGTGCTTTCCAGTTAATAGGACAGAGAGGAGAGTGAAAGGCCTGGTTTAGGTTTAAAAGTTTGTTTCTTTTTTCTACTTTTTTTTCAGGGGACAGGCTGAGAAGGAGTTTAAAGTAGAAGTTGAAGCAATTGGACGCGTACGACACAAGAATTTGGTGCGGTTGCTTGGCTATTGTGCTGAGGGAGCTCATAGGTACTTACATTTTCTGCTTTAGATTTCTGATCTTGATTTGCAGTTTTGCAAGTTAGAATTCTTCCCCCTTCATTCTTTGAATTTATTGTCCTTGAAAAGAATTTTGTCATCATTCTTTAATTTCAAAATCCTTGAAATAATTGTATTTCCGGGTTTTTTATTTTGTTTCTGGCATTGCTTCACTAACGACATTTCGTGGCTTGTATAGGATGCTTGTTTACGAGTATGTTGACAATGGAAACTTAGAACAGTGGCTTCATGGAGATGTTGGGCCTTGCAGCCCACTTACGTGGGAGATTCGCATGAATATAGCTCATAGGTACTTACATTTTCTGCTTTAGATTTCTGATCTTGATTTGCAGTTTTGCAAGTTAGAATTCTTCCCCCTTCATTCTTTGAATTTATTGTCCTTGAAAAGAATTTTGTCATCATTCTTTAATTTCAAAATCCTTGAAATAATTGTATTTCCGGGTTTTTTATTTTGTTTCTGGCATTGCTTCACTAACGACATTTCGTGGCTTGTATAGGATGCTTGTTTACGAGTATGTTGACAATGGAAACTTAGAACAGTGGCTTCATGGAGATGTTGGGCCTTGCAGCCCACTTACGTGGGAGATTCGCATGAATATAGTATTGGGAACAGCAAAAGGGTACTGATTTACATTGAGCATGGTTAAGAATAAGAGCTTCAGATGATTTCACCTTTTCTGATTGTTTGTTATTTGTGATTAAAATATAGGCTGACATACTTGCATGAAGGGCTTGAGCCGAAGGTTGTTCATCGTGATATTAAATCAAGCAACATTTTACTGGATAAGCAGTGGAATGCTAAAGTGTCTGATTTTGGCCTTGCAAAACTCTTAGGCTCAGAGAGAAGTTACGTGACAACTCGTGTGATGGGGACATTCGGGTGTGTCATCAATTGAATTTTTGTAGTTGCCCTTTTAATTCGATATATATACTTTCTGGTCCAGCAAATTAGAACGAAAATTAAGTTCATGTTTGACAGATATGTGGCTCCAGAATATGCCAGCACTGGCATGTTGAATGAAAGAAGTGATGTATACAGCTTTGGGATTCTTCTTATGGAAATCATTTCCGGAAGAAACCCAGTTGATTATAGTCGCCCTCCTGGAGAGGTTTGTTTCAGCAAATCGAATTAATGATATTTTCCAATCAGTTCAATATAAATTTCTGAAAGTTTTTCCTCTTGATATTTATTTGTGAATCTAACTTCAGGTGAACCTAGTTGAATGGCTTAAAACAATGGTTACAAATCGGAATGCTGAAGGAGTTTTAGATCCTAGGTTGCAAGAGAAGCCTTCTCCAAGAGCGCTGAAGCGTGCCCTTTTAGTAGCTTTACGCTGTGTGGACCCAAATGCACAGAAGAGGCCAAAGATGGGGCATGTAATTCATATGCTTGAAGCTGATGAGTTCCCTTTCAGAGATGTAAGTTCACATTGGTGTTAAGCAACTAGTCATTTTCATTTGTAGGGTTGTATTTTCTAAACTTTAAAGCATTTATGCCTTATGGTAATTCCCTTTCTGGATTTCCACTCCTCATTCATGTTTGTCTTTCTGCTCTTAATTTCAGGACCGTAGAACTGGAAGGGAACATGGGCGTCCTCAACGTGATGGTGTGAAACCAGAGAAGCGTGTTATTGAATCAGGCGACAGTAGTGGTTATGAAAGTAGTGCCCAGACCAATAGATCATTGTGGAGTAAACAGGAGCCTGAAGAACAGTAAGTAGCCTTGCCAAACTCATGTACGAGATGACACTATTCACTTTGTTTTATTCATATTCTTCCCATTCAGAGTTGGCATTTACAGATGTCCCACTCTACGTGTATATGCAATGCACGATCCGTGTTGTTATGAGTTTGCATTATTTGTAGATTACACATCGTCTGCCAATTGGGCATATAATTAATGTCTGAAGTACTGCTCTTCCCCTGATGGATCATCTTAATGGCATAGTTTCAGCTAATGACATATATGAAAACCTGAATTTTATTTGCTTGTGCCTGGCGCTGTATATCATTGCTATGTGATTCGTTGTAAACTATGTGATAAATTAACTCGTGAAGCTAATTTTGAAAAGCTATATGAAGCTATGTGATTCATCCCCAACAATTGTAGGACCTGAATAGTTCATTTAAATTACAAAATTGTTGCTTCCTCCATTGTAATAAGAGAAGTTGATTTTCAGTGTATGAAGCTTGCGCCAATTGGGCCATGATTTTACGATTTGATTATCATCTGTTGTTTCTAGTGCTTCATCAATTGAAGAGTTGGTAAAACCTTGTAAGATTATTAAAGTTTGAACCTTTATGCTGTAGATATGTTTGATATTGAGCAACTCAGCTTATCTGTATGCTTAAGATTTTTCTTTTCAAATTTTCAGTTAGGATAGGGTGTTTAGGTGGGGGGGAGTGTTTGGTTGGAGGTTAGGGTACACCGTACACAGCATCTTTAAAGTGTGCATGGAACCTTATGTTTGTTTGTGGTCTGCAAGATCTAACAACATATTGTGGTTGCACCGACAGAACTTGTTGCAGAGATTTGCCAGTCAAATGAAATGACCAAAAAGAAGGGCAGGTACAATCACTTTTAGTTTCATAAAGGCAACTCAGTCGGTCTAAACTTCAAATTCAAATGTTTGAACGTAAATTACCATCCAGAAGTATGATTAAGACAAGCTTTTCTAAGTTACATTGCTAATGAAAATAAGCACTTAGGTCCTACAAATTCACATGCTTGCATAATCCCTATTGCATTCCCCCATAAGCTTTTAAGATTATGGGGCCCTAACTGTGACAAGAGAAACCCTTCACAGCTGGATTAGAAATCAACAAGGGACCCCTCTAGCTCTAGCATACCCGCTTTTCTGATTCTTGGTCTTAATTGAAAAGGGGAGTTTGAGATTACTTGTCTTCTCTTTCTATATTTAGCTTTTATTCTGCTTTTAGACCCATAAGATCGTTCTTCATCCACTTTTGGTGGTCTTAAGCTCTGTACTTGTCGCAAATCAACATTGTGATCTCTGTGTGTTTAGTGGCCTAAATCCATGAAAATGAAAACATTTTGGCCTGCCAGAGGCTCAATGTACAGAAGTTCAATTATTTTCTTTTTAAAAAAATTCATTGATTTTTCCTTTTCTCTACTTTTTCTTAGCAACCAAACAAAGGAGTGAAAGGGGTATAGAGATTGAGTTTGAACTCTAAATTTCTCAACCCGCAGAAAGATTATTCCTTTTGAAACCGTAAAACAGCATAATAAGTTATCGTCAGGGATAATTATAAATTTCGATAAAGTATATTTAATTCAAAAGAAATTGTCTATTCAAATACATGATTGATGACAAGTCGTGTTTGTCATTCAACAGCAACGGTAAGGATAGACCATAGACGACACGAAGGATAAACACTATTGACTAAACGACCAACCGTTATGAGTTATTTTTTTGATATAGTTAATAAAAAGACAAAAGGACATACAACTGAACTTACAAGTGAACAGCTACACCTAATTTTGCCGTTTCGCAAGTTCATATTGGACATCCGGTAAGAAATTACCGACCCTTTAGAAACTTCTGCGTTAAAGTGGACGACAAGTCATCACAGGAGCGAAATGGCTAAATTTAAACGCATGATTTACCGTGCCGCGGGTATATTGTCGTGTCGTTCCATGAATCCAAATAACACTTGTAAGTAAACGATGGCTGTTACAAAGATTAAATAACTAAAATGATGACGTTGAGCGAGTAACAGCCATCTCGCTCACCTGCCGTCGAACGACAGCGTGCAAAAACCACACCCCCGCGCAGGAGAAGTGTTGTTATTGGACAAACCATCGTAGGGTGATATTACTCTTCCAGCGGTTTTTCTCGGTAACCAAACGGACAGACGTATAGAGAGGGTCTACGGGGTGAGGTGTGTGCGAGTGGAAGAGCCACGGCGGAGAATCTCGGCGAGCGGCAGGACGGCAGCTCCGGTTGTGGGAACCTCAACGGCGATATTTTTGTTGCTTCAATTTCAATTGGGAATGGCGGCAACTCGATAGTGCAATTTTGCTCATTTGCCTCTTACCATTAGATTTTTTCTCAAAGTTGATTTCTTTCTTCTATTCAATTTATCGTCGATCCTCACATGGGCTGGGAATTGAGGAGTCGACCTATGGTGGTGATGCGCCCTGCTATAGCATTCTCCTGATGGAAATGTTGACGGGGAAAAGACCTGCTAACGGAATGTTTGGACTTTGGACAACTAACAACGAACTTAAATTTTTGGAGACTAGCCATTTGTAACCTCTAAGCTTCAATTGCTAGAAATAATTCATTTTCTTTCCCCTGCTTTACTTTGGTTTAGTTGAAGCATCATTAACCTGCAAAAGGTCTTCAATTATTGTGGCATAGTAACTGCTTTTGCTTTAAATTTATCTTGTAATGTGCATATATTGGTTTGTTGCTTTATGAGTAGAATCAAATTGACAATTCTGTGCTTTATTTTTCACATAAATCTCGTATCAATTAGCAGAAAAAATACTGCAGGAATGAGAGGGCAGCTAGAGCTTGATAGCTACTACAGGACTGGAAACAACATGGTTGTGCTGATCAATCCATTTGAGATGACCATAAAGCACTGTTGGAGCTTCTTTATCTATTTCTACACTTACAGAAAAATTTTGTTTCTGATATTTCCTAGTGAAAGACAAGGCACTAGGCTCTATTCTGATTCTCATTCCTGGAGGGGTGTGTAGAGTTGCCTTGTAAGTCGCAGTATCCCCCCCAACATTTGTGACAGCCCTGCTAAATTTCTTCAATGTTGAAGAGTTCCTTTCGTTGTTAAATATGGCAATAAAGGATGGGTAATTTAGGTTGCTTGGTTCTTTGCTGCAATTCCATTGACTTTGTCTTGTAATGGCACTCATTTGCTTTCTAGTGTATCCAAGGCTGCATAGGAAGTCAATGTAATCTTGAAAACTCATGTCATAGACGAGCCCAGGATCCATGGCTTTGTTTGGGTTGATATGCCCAGCTCCAAAATCTAAAGGTGTTGCTGGAAGACCTGTCCACTGATCTTTCAAAATGGCACCAGTGTTGTCTGTGTTATATGCTGTGGTCATAATAGCTGATCGGATGGCTGCTGGGCACCATTCAGGATGGATATTTTTTAGTAAAGCTGCCACTCCAGCAACATGAGGTGCTGCCATTGATGTGCCTGAAAGTAGTGCGTAATCTGTCGCAAGATTGTATCTTCCCAATTCAATGTATGGCTTGTTTGGAGCTATTGCTGCTAGCACATCCTCCCCTGGAGCCAGAATATCTGGTTTTAGAACATTTGGACTAATTGGGTCAGGACCTCTGGAAGAGAAATAGGCCACTTGGGGTGCTGGTTTGGTACCCAAATTGGTGGACATGAACATCATGTTTTTTACCTTTGTTTTAGTCACCTCAGTGACATACTTTTTAACCAAATTCCCAGATGCAGTTGGTAGAACCATGCAGGGAATAGTGTAGTCTTCTGGACCCAAAAGTGGCATATCTGTCATGAATATTCCAGCATATGCACCTACTCGTTCAAGCTCCTCCTTTTGTCTCACAACGTCAATTTTAGTAGTATTATCACAGAGGACTATCTTTTTATGAACCTCACTTTGATTCAAAGAACCATAGTAGCAGATGGCTTTGTTTTCATTATCTTTGCCATAGTACAGAGAACGATCAGTAATGTAAATGCTCTCTGGGAAGTATGATGTTCCCTCCACTGTCAATCCATTTTCCAGGGTCATAGTAGCAGTGAAACTTCGATCAAGGGTACCAGCTCCTACTGTTGTGATCCAAGGAGCTCCATTATGTGTTGTATTATGACCTCCATCATTACCAGTTGCACATACAACAAAAATTCCTTTCTCGGTTGCTGAGAGAGAAGCTATGGCAATGACATCATTGAAGTAAGGTTTCTGATCAAAGCCGAGAGACAGTGACATGATGTCAACCCCATCAGCAATGGCTTGATCCATGCCTGCAAGCACATCGCTTGCTGCACTCTCTTGCGAATCTGTTGCAAAGAGGACTTTGTACATTGCAACATGTGCTCGTGGTGCTACACCTCTGGCTGTGCCTCTTGCATATCCAAAATGGCTTACACCAGGCACATAGTTACCTGCAGCAGTTGATGATGTGTGGGTTCCATGCCCAAAAAAGTCTCTTGCTGAATCATAGTCAAACTCTGTGGAAATTTTTCTGCCTGCAGCTGCAAGTCCTTTGCTGAAAGATCGAGCTCCAATAAGCTTCCTATTGCAGCTAGATGGGCTAAAGGCTGTGCCATTCTCACACTGGCCTTTCCATCTCTGTGGCACTGGTGGCATCCCCTTGTCATTGAAACTTTCACTCTCTGGCCAAATTCCTGTATCTAGTATTCCTATGATCACACCTTCACCATATGATGCAGCAGGCCATAACCCATGCTTGTGTTTTAGTCCAAGAAACTTGGGGCTGTATGTGGAGAATAGCTTGCCAAAGGACTCCTGATATGATGCAAGATGAGCTGGAGATTTCTCAAGTTCAGATATTTGAGATCGTGTAAGCCTTGCACTGAAGCCATGCATGACATGGTTGTACGAGTACAAAAACCGTTCTTTCTTGTCAACAGGATTAGATAATGACTTCAGAATTTGGCGATGCCATGATTCATCGGTTAAGAAGGCTGCAGGCTTGTGGGAATGGTCCATGTGAATGATATAGGTTTCGAGCTCTTCACTTCCTGAGAAAGCATTGCTACTTCTCAGTAGCAACAACAGTAGCCAAGGCAACACATGGTGCACAATTAAATTGGAAAAACGCATACTTTTGGCCATGGCTGACGAGAGATGATGGGCACAATATGTAACACATATATACTTTGGCTTTTTAGAAGCAAATTACGATATGTGGAACGTAAATTTCAAGGTTTAATGTCCTGTGCAAGTTAATTTTTCCGCTAAGTTTTACAGTGTTGCCGGTTTAAATTCACCAAAATATTCATACTTCTTTTGATTGCCTCCCAGAATACGCCAGCTTTGCAAATAGGTATTATCGTTGTGGGAAAAAAAACAGGAAGAAGCTTGCTGCCGAGTCCCTATCACTAACCTTTTTATTCTTCTTTTTGTTTGTTCCCTTTGTCCTCTGTTTTTCCTTTCTATTTCTTTTCCCTGACCTTGTTGGCCAATGATTTCATCTGTAAAATCATAAACAGGACTTGTGCCCAACTGAAACGTGGCTGATACTTGCTTTGATACTGTAACACTTCTGGGGGAAAGGCCTCAGTTCTGAACTAGCTTGTCAAAAAAATTGCGAAAATGCAATGTGCTGTTTTTTCAATTATTCTATTTACTATACCGATCCAAAAAAAAAATAACTCATATATTATTATCATGTAGCTTGCAAATTATTGATTCAAGGGGTTAATGTGCAGTAACCAAAATAAACATGGACCGAAGTCACTGTTTAAGGTCACTTAAGAGACTCTTGGTATATACCCTTTTCATTTTCCACAGGGAATGAGCTTCTCTCTTGCATTGGAGCTGAATCGCTAGTTAATTTAGAGGCTGATTATAGTTGGCAGCTAAGGGTAAGCCAGAATTTGAATATTTAGTTGTCAGCTAAATGGATTTCCTGGAGCATGCGTGCTTACTGGCAATTTCCTTTATTTGTTTGTTTGTTTGTTCTGGCCAGACGCTTCAATTTGTTTGTTTGTTTCTATTTCAGAGTAAAAGAGAATTGGGTACTCTATCCTTTAACAATATATATGTACATATACAGTAATACCCTAATTTATTTTTAGTGCAATAAGCTCCCATAATTAAAATTCTTACATATAGTAATCATCAAATAAGAACTAAATATTACTGTAGTTCCATCAAATAATTAAGAAGAGTTGGAGAGGATGGCAAATAAGCCATTTTTCTGTTCTGTCTGTTTCCATCACTGTTAATTCCTCAAATTGTTATGGTTTTCGATTCCATTTTTGTTGGTTTATTGTGTAACTTACGAAACAAATTGTCATGAATATGATTGTCAATTAATTGCAAAATCCAGCGAGGAAAGCACAAGGAGCTTATCCACAGCAAACATCTTTTTTCTTCATTTGTTTATCTTTCAACTGGAAGGGCTGGCATAGTAGGCCTTTTTAGTTTAAACATCTGTGCTTCTTTTAATTGCTTTGTCTAATCTTATCACTTATTCTTTACGTGCCCTGCTTTCTTATGTCTCTTATTACAAGTTACATCTTGAGGGCCCAAAGCAAGCTGTGTTTGTCATCTGCTAATATACGCATGATTTTGAGTAGCTGCTGACATATATCAGTCCAATTTCATGGTCAGCATTGGACTTTGTCAACATTACTTTGTCAACCTTTTATCTTTCCTCAACATAAATATCCAAGAAAAGGTCCTCATAATCCAAAATATGTAACTGTACATGTTGGTGATCCATGTCTGCTTCCGGCTGTACCCTTTGCTATCTGCCTTGTGATACTGATCCAAGTCTATCAGATAAAACTACATTATTTAAAATGACCCGAGTGCGTGTTTATTTGTATTCAGTTTTCATGGCTGAAGGTGTTCACTTTGCAAGAAGTTTATACAGTGTAAGCATGTTGTGAAGTATTTTGCACAGACCAATTAATCATAAAATTTGCAGCTACTATACGTCATTCTTAAACAATACTATTTTGTTACTAGTACTAGGTATCTTGAATTTGTGGGCCACTGATGACATCGCCTAAAGTTTGAAATTCACAGCTAGCTTTTGTTTGTATATAGCTATTAAACACTGATCATGTGATGAAAGCGGTCGCAAGGTCAAGCTTATCCATGCATGAAAGCAACGTTAACCTTGTCATAATCAAAGTTTCTTTTCTTTTTCAGAGCTAACTGTTTGTTCTTATTATATATCAAGCATGTGGCAGTTGAATAATAACAAAGGGCCAATTTATACAGCTAGTAGTTGTTGCTTCTTTATGTTTTCTTTTCTTCAGTTGCTTTCGCTTTGTTTATATATAATAAAAGCAGATGAAGGAACTTACTCAAGCACAGAGTAAACCATTCCTTTTCTGAAGAAATATGATAAAATTTAATGAAATTCCCTCTTCAATTCTAATCTTCTTTGTGTATCTTTGTCTCTTCACTAAACATGGTGCCTCAAGTTCAGTGGATAGGTTTACATACATTGTCCACATGGACAAGTCTTTGATGCCCAGAACCTTCAATGACCATAAAGATTGGTACTTTTCCCTCTTCAATTCTAATCTTCTTTGGTGTATCTTTGTCTCTTCACTAAACATGGTGCCTTCAAGTTCAGTTGATAGGTTTACATACATTTGGTCCACATGGACAGTCCTTTTGATGGCCAGAACCTTCAAATGACCATAAAGATTGGTACTTTTCAATCAACTAATTCCCTTAAATTTAACAAAATCCACCTCAATACAGAGACAGACCACCGTTCTTCACCAGTCCCCATTCATTTGTTTTATCTTTATGAAAGAATGTTGCTCATGGTTTGCCTGCAGTTTTATCTCCCAAGTGAGCTCGAACTCTTAGAAACTTCCTACAGGGGTTTTGTTCTCTGGCATATAGAGACAGAATGGCAACAATTGAACAACCACCCACTTTTGAATTCCTTTCTCTCAATTCTAACCACTGGTCCTATTGGCCTGCCTTCAATTTTTTGGCGAAGATGTTATAATTGGAGTCAATCGATAACTGGGGTTTGGCGGCCAGAACGCCTTAGTTATAAAAGATGATGGTAATGACCCTGTAACCATCAAGATGGAAGGGAATTGTGAGGAAGGGAAGAATTCACTTCTTCTATGTGTAATTCAAAGCTAATTGGGGCTAGATTAATTTAATAAAGGTGTTAAAGCTGCAGCTTCCCTTGGATAAAATTATAATGAGCTAGATATTTCAATAAAGGTGTTAAAGCTGCAGCTCCTGGGATTAAAATTATAATGAATTCTCCTAGGGATACTAGAGGCCATGGTACTCACACTTCCTCAACTGCTGCTGGTAATTATGTTAAAGATGCCACATTCTTTGGCTATGCTACTGGTACAGCTAGAGGTATGGCCCCGCGAGCTAGAGTAGCTATGTACAAGGTCTTATGGGAAGAAGGCCGCTACGCCTCTGATGTCCTTGCTGGCATGGATCAAGCAATCGCTGATGGCGTTGACGTGATTTCTATCTCGTCAGGCTTTGATGAAGTGCCTTTGTATGAGGATCCTATAGCAATAGCTTCATTTGCTGCAATGGAAAAAGGTGTGGTGGTATCAGCTTCTGCAGGAAATGAAGGGCCACCTCTAGGAAATCTGCATAATGGGATTCCATGGGTCTTGACTGTTACTGCTGGTACTATTGATCGTTCTTTTGCTGGAACATTAACACTGGGTAATGGCCAAAAAATCACTGGATGGACCATGTTCCCAGCTAATGCCTTCATACAAAATCAGCCACTACTGTACAACAAGACTTTTTCAGCATGCAACTCAACTAAATTGTTATCTCAGGCCCCGTATGCGATAATCTTGTGCGACGATACTGGGTTTGTCTTTAATCAAATAAATACTATTGCAGCCTTGTCAAATGTGCCTGGTGCTATTTTCATTTCAAACCATACTGTGTTATTCGAGTTAGGGGGTTTTTCTTGTCCCGGAGTTGTGATTAATCCTAATGATGCAATATCTGTTATGAAATATGTTACAACTGATAAGGATCCTTCCGCTAGCATGAAATTCCAGCAAACCATTGTAGGCACAAAGCCTGCTCCAGCTGCAGCCTATTATACTTCAAGAGGTCCTTCGCGGAGCTATCCTGGAATTCTAAAGCCAGATGTCATGGCGCCGGGTTCATTAGTTTTAGCCTCTTGGATTCCAAATGACAATTCTGCAAGAATTGGACTGAATATTCCCTTGTCGAGCAATTTCAATATGGTATCTGGTACTTCAATGGCTTGCCCTCATGTTTCTGGTGTTGCTGCACTCCTAAAAGGTGCACATCCAGAATGGAGCCCAGCGGCTATCCGATCTGCCATAGTTACCACTGCAAACCCATTAGATAATACTCTGAATCCAATCAGGGACAACGGTGAAAAGTTTGCATATGCATCTCCTTTAGCCATGGGAGCTGGCCAAATTGATCCTCACAGAGCATTGGACCCTGGTTTAATTTATGATGCCACCCCACACGATTATGTGAATATCCTATGCTCTATGAATTACACTAAAAAACAAATTTTGACCATCACAAGATCAAAGAGATACACTTGTTCAAACCCTTCCCCTGATCTCAACTACCCATCATTCATTGCTTTGTATGATAATAAAACAGCAGCAGTAGCAGTCCAAAGATTTCGAAGGACTTTAACTAATGTGGGAGATGGTGCTGCGACGTATAAAGCTAAGATAGTTGTAACGAAAGGTTCAAAAGTTACTGTTTCGCCTGATTCTTTGGTTTTCGGGAAGAAATATGATAAGCAGACCTATACTCTTACAATAAAGTACAGCAAAGACAAAGGAGGGAGAGTTTCATTTGGTTCCATTGTTTGGATTGAGCAGAATGGGGTACACACTGTCAGGAGTCCTATCGCAGTCTCTCCTGCTGTGAAGTTGTGGTAATATGAAAGGAAAAAAATTATCTAATTATTATAATCAAATAATTTCAGTCTGCCTAAATGCCATTGCAGAACCTAATAATAAATATACTTTATTATTTTCAAAATCTTCTTATAATTTATTCCTTATAATTAATTTTTCTTACAGAACACATTAAATTAACCTATATATATATATATATATATATTTAATTTTTCTTAGCTTAGACAATTAAATTAACCTATATATAATATAATATATATATATAACCTTAAATTACATTAAACATAAACATTCTCATAGTTGATTATGTACTCCCTAAAATGATTAAATAGAAATACCATATTTGTTTCTCGACCAAACTGGCATGAACTTATTAGTGCAATGCCTTCTACGAGTCAGCCATTTGCCTGTAACAATTGAAAATAAAAAAAAAAAAAAAAAAAATTTAAAAAATAAAATTCCCAAAATTTAATATAATAAAAAAATTTTCTGTTTCTGTTTTTAAAAAGTGGAAAATGGTAAGATCATTCAAATAAAAAAAATAAATAAAGAGAGAAAAGTGAGATTAGGTAAAAGCGAAAGAGAGAAAAATTTCACAAATATGGTGATAATATTTCAAACTACTTTTGATAGAAAAGGGGTTTTTTTTTAATTTAAAAAAAAAAAAAAAAAGAGAAGCAAAAAAAAAAAAAAAAAAAAAAAAAAAAGCAATTCATTGATAACCAACATAATACAAGTACATCAAAATATAATAAAAATCTTTTGTTCGGACAAAATAAATTATTCTTTCAGTAGAAATTGATTTTTTTCTAAAAAAAAATTGAGATCAGGCAACACAAATAAGTTTAAAACAATTTAAATTGTTATTATTAGCCTTAATATAATTTGAGCTTTTGGCATTTTTCAACATAATACCTACTATTGATATAATCATTTAATAATTTCTTTTAATGCTTCTTTTGATTAATGTTTATTTTTATTTTATTTTATTTATTTAATTAAGATGGATCTCATGAAAATCATCGAGATTGTACATATCAAGCCCTACCATTTTCTTAGTATAATTCTCCAGCTTTGCATATTTTCTCTGCTTATTGATTTAGTAATATGCTTATGCCAATATAAACAAAAAACAAACAAATTTAAGCATTTCAGACAGCCAGCCTATAAATTTATGATGAAAATCTGAAATGAAATTTAGCCTTTACATTTAGAATCTATGCCCTGTAATTTTAAAGCATATACCTTAATGGAAATGATACTAAATACAATCCTCCCTCATCCCTAATAGGTAAAGCTTCAAGAACCAGCTGTAAAAGAAGAGAGTGGGTTAAATGGAAAACTTACAGACAATGCCTGCTGATTTTTCTGATAAATGGAAATGAAGCTCATGTTTTTTCTGGAAAATTTCCTTGCAATAATGAAATAGGGACAATGGTAAGACCTGGTAAAAAATTCTCCTGTTCTCTAATTGTCCTGGACAGGTTGGAGGAGATATCAAGTCTGTGACCAAGGTTCTAAAACGATATAAATAATTATATACTTTCAATTCATTATCAATTAGTTTACACAAAAAGGAGATAAGAAGTAAGTATCCAAAGAAGAGAATATCCCCGTTTCACATAACTTTGATAATGCCAACATTGGAATTAAACAATGCCGGCCTTTGATTTGTTGGCTTTTTTTTTTAAAAAAAAAAAAAAAAAATTTAAAAAAAATTTTTTTTTTTAAAAAAAAAAAAAAAAAAGAATAATAATAATTTTAAGTTCTATATATAATTGGATGAAGAACCAATACAAAAAGCAAAAGCAAAGTTTTTAAAGATAGAGAGAAAAAAAAATGAAAATGGTTGCTCTTTTCTTGTTCTTCCTTGCAAGGCCCTTTTCCTTTACGACCTCAACCTCAGTAGACAAGGCAACATATATTGTCCACATGGACAAGTCTCTGATGCCCAAAAGCTTCACCAGCCAACAAGATTGGTATTCCTCAACCATTGATTCCCTTAAAACCACAAAATACTTCTCCTCAGACAATGATCATAATCACTCACCATGGCTTATTTACTCTTATGACAATGTTGCTCATGGTTTTAGTGCAATTTTATCCCCTGATGAGCTTGACACTCTTAAAAAATCCACAGGTTTTGTCTCCGCTTATAGAGACAGAACGGCAACAATTGACACTACCCATACTTTTGAATTCCTTTCCCTCAATTCTACAACTGGTCTATGGCCTGCTTCCAATTTTGGTGAAGATGTTATAGTTTGAGTCATTGATACTGGGGTTTGGCCTGAAAGTCTGAGTTACAATGATGACGGAATGAGTCCTGTACCATCAAGATGGAAGGGAATTTGTGAGGAAGGAGAAGAATTTAATTCTTCTATGTGTAATTTAAAGCTAATTGGAGCTAGATACTTCAACAAAGGTGTTATGGCTGCAAATCCTGGGATTAAAGTTAGAATGAATTCTCCTAGGGATATTGAAGGCCATGGTACTCACACTTCTTCAACTGCTGCTGGTAATTATGTTAAAGATGCTACATTCTTTGGCTATGCTACTGGTACAGCTAGAGGTATGGCCCCGCGAGCTAGAGTAGCTATATACAAGGTCATATGGGAAGAAGGCCGCTACGCCTCTGATGTTCTTGCTGGCATGGATCAAGCAATAGCGGATGGCGTTGACGTGATTTCTATCTCATTAGGCTTTGATGAAGTGCCTTTGCATGAAGATCCTGTAGCAATAGCTTCATTTGCTGCAATGGAAAAGGGCTGGCATAGTAGGCCTTTTTAGTTTAAACATCTGTGCTTCTTTTAATTGCTTTGTCTAATCTTATCACTTATTCTTTACGTGCCCTGCTTTCTTATGTCTCTTATTACAAGTTACATCTTGAGGGCCCAAAGCAAGCTGTGTTGTCATCTGCTAATATACGCATGATTTTGAGTGGCTGCTGACATATATCAGTCCAATTTCATGGTCAGCATTGGACTTTGTCAACCTTTTATCTTTCCTCACCATAAATATCCAAGAAAAGGTCCTCTCAATCCAAAATATGTAACTGTACATGTTGGTGATCCATGTCTGCTTCCGGCTGTACCCTTTGGTATCTGCCTTGTGATACTGATCCAAGTCTATCAGATAAAACTACATTATTTAAAATGACCCAAGTGCGTGTTTATTTGTTTTCAGTTTTCATGGCTGAAGGTGTTCCCTTTGCAAGAAGTTTATACAGTGTAAGCATGTTGTGAAGTATTTTGCACAGACCAATTAATCATAAAATTTGCAGCTACTATTCGTCATTCTTAAACAATACTATTTCGTTACTAGAACTAGGTATCTTGAATTTGAGGGCCACTGATGACATTGCCTAAAGTTTGAAATTCACAGCTAGCTTTTGTTTGTATATAGCTATTAAACACTGATCATGTGATGAAAGAGGTCGCAAGGTTAAGCTTATCCATGCATGAAAGCAACGTTAAAGGGCCAAAATTCTTTTCTTTTTCAGAGCTAACTGTTTGTTCTTATTATATTCAAGCAAGTGGCAGATGAATAATAATAAAGGGCCAATTTATACAGCTAGTAGTTGTTGCTTCTTTATGTTTTCTTTTCTTCAGTTGCTTTCGCTTTGTTTATATATAATAAAAGCAGATGAAGGAACTTACTCAAGCACAGAGTAAACCATTCCTTTTCTGAAGAAATATGATAAAATTTAATGAAATTCCCTCTTCAATTCTAATCTTCTTTGTGTATCTTTGTCTCTTCACTAAACATGGTGCCTCAAGTTCAGTGGATAGGTTTACATACATTGTCCACATGGACAAGTCTTTGATGCCCAGAACCTTCAATGACCATAAAGATTGGTACTTTTCAATAGCATTGTCCAATGGACAAGTCTTTGATGCCCAGAACCTTCAAATGACCATAAAGATTGGGGTACTTTTTCGATCAACTAAAATCCCTTAAATTTTAACAAAATCCCACCTCATCAGAGACAGACACCGTTCTTTTACCACCAGTCCCATCCATTTGGTTTACTCTTATGAGAATGTTTGCTCATGGGTTTTGGCTGCAGTTTTATCTCCCAGTGAGCTCGAAACTCTTAGAAAACTCCTAGCAGGGTTTTGTCTCTGCATATAGAGACAGAATGGCAAACAATTGACACCAACCCAACTTTTTAATTCTTTCTTCTCAATTCTACCACTGGTCTGAGTGCCTGCTTCCAATTTTGGCGAAAGATGTTATAATTGGAGTCATCGATACTTGGTGGGTTTGGCCAGAAAGCCTTAGTTATAAAGATGATGGTATGAACTCCTGTAACCATCAAGATGGAAAGGGAATTTGTGAGAAGGAGAAGAAATTCCAACTTCTTCCTATGTGTAATTCCCAAAGCTAATTGGAGCGCTAGATATTTCAATAAAGGTGTTAAAGCTGCAGCTCCTGGGATTAAAATTATAATGAATTCTCCTAGGGATACTAGAGGCCATGGTACTCACACTTCCTCAACTGCTGCTGGTAATTATGTTAAAGATGCCACATTCTTTGGCTATGCTACTGGTACAGCTAGAGGTATGGCCCCGCGAGCTAGAGTAGCTATGTACAAGGTCTTATGGGAAGAAGGCCGCTACGCCTCTGATGTCCTTGCTGGCATGGATCAAGCAATCGCTGATGGCGTTGACGTGATTTCTATCTCGTCAGGCTTTGATGAAGTGCCTTTGTATGAGGATCCTATAGCAATAGCTTCATTTGCTGCAATGGAAAAAGGTGTGGTGGTATCAGCTTCTGCAGGAAATGAAGGGCCACCTCTAGGAAATCTGCATAATGGGATTCCATGGGTCTTGACTGTTACTGCTGGTACTATTGATCGTTCTTTTGCTGGAACATTAACACTGGGTAATGGCCAAAAAATCACTGGATGGACCATGTTCCCAGCTAATGCCTTCATACAAAATCAGCCACTACTGTACAACAAGACTTTTTCAGCATGCAACTCAACTAAATTGTTATCTCAGGCCCCGTATGCGATAATCTTGTGCGACGATACTGGGTTTGTCTTTAATCAAATAAATACTATTGCAGCCTTGTCAAATGTGCCTGGTGCTATTTTCATTTCAAACCATACTGTGTTATTCGAGTTAGGGGGTTTTTCTTGTCCCGGAGTTGTGATTAATCCTAATGATGCAATATCTGTTATGAAATATGTTACAACTGATAAGGATCCTTCCGCTAGCATGAAATTCCAGCAAACCATTGTAGGCACAAAGCCTGCTCCAGCTGCAGCCTATTATACTTCAAGAGGTCCTTCGCGGAGCTATCCTGGAATTCTAAAGCCAGATGTCATGGCGCCGGGTTCATTAGTTTTAGCCTCTTGGATTCCAAATGACAATTCTGCAAGAATTGGACTGAATATTCCCTTGTCGAGCAATTTCAATATGGTATCTGGTACTTCAATGGCTTGCCCTCATGTTTCTGGTGTTGCTGCACTCCTAAAAGGTGCACATCCAGAATGGAGCCCAGCGGCTATCCGATCTGCCATAGTTACCACTGCAAACCCATTAGATAATACTCTGAATCCAATCAGGGACAACGGTGAAAAGTTTGCATATGCATCTCCTTTAGCCATGGGAGCTGGCCAAATTGATCCTCACAGAGCATTGGACCCTGGTTTAATTTATGATGCCACCCCACACGATTATGTGAATATCCTATGCTCTATGAATTACACTAAAAAACAAATTTTGACCATCACAAGATCAAAGAGATACACTTGTTCAAACCCTTCCCCTGATCTCAACTACCCATCATTCATTGCTTTGTATGATAATAAAACAGCAGCAGTAGCAGTCCAAAGATTTCGAAGGACTTTAACTAATGTGGGAGATGGTGCTGCGACGTATAAAGCTAAGATAGTTGTAACGAAAGGTTCAAAAGTTACTGTTTCGCCTGATTCTTTGGTTTTCGGGAAGAAATATGATAAGCAGACCTATACTCTTACAATAAAGTACAGCAAAGACAAAGGAGGGAGAGTTTCATTTGGTTCCATTGTTTGGATTGAGCAGAATGGGGTACACACTGTCAGGAGTCCTATCGCAGTCTCTCCTGCTGTGAAGTTGTGGTAATATGAAAGGAAAAAAATTATCTAATTATTATAATCAAATAATTTCAGTCTGCCTAAATGCCATTGCAGAACCTAATAATAAATATACTTTATTATTTTCAAAATCTTCTTATAATTTATTCCTTATAATTAATTTTTCTTACAGAACACATTAAATTAACCTATATATATATATATATATATATAGAGTCCTATTGCAATTTCCCCTCTTGTACGAGCTTGATAATTGCAATTAAATATCTAGAAATATCATCAAATAAATTGTTTGACATTAATTTGAATTGTTAAAGATTTTCCTGCTTAAGAACTGAGCCTGAGATTGAAGGGGACAGGCATTCTTGGTTACAGACTTGTCCATACTTTTATTTCCTATATCAATCTCTCGTCTTCATTATTTTAAAGGTTATCCCACTTTAAGAGTTAAGAGTTGAGATTGAAGCGGATGGGCCTGCATATCCAATAAAGCAGAATGGGCTGGGGAGAGATGAACTAGTTCACTTCTGGGCCTACGCTGACATGACAATGACAGTTGGTTGATTATTTTTAGTTTTGTTTTGTTTACTAAAATTGTTTTTACATTTTTCACTTCCAAATTTCTTAATCATCCTAAATTAATTCAAAAATGAATTTCCATACTTTATATTAACTTTTTCTGTATTTGGATTGGTAAAAATATAAATATATCTTTGCATTTATCGTTAGGTATATAGAAAGTGACAATACAAGTTTTATTATAACAAAAAATAATTTCCCCTCACTCTCTAGCTTAAAGTAAAGGTAAAATAGAAAGTGACTTAATTTGAAGTTGACACAGTCCATGTCACTGTCTAGGAACAGCAAGTCTTCCACTAGTGAATTACTCAATCAAATAAGAAAAGCATATAGAGATGAATGTCCACACAAAGACCCCACAGGAAAAAAAAAAATAATTATCTTATTTTTTATCGATAATGTGAAATGAGTACCCAACCAACATTTCTAGGCCACATCATGATTACCCATTTTGCTTCTATCATTTGCTACTTGAATACCAAGAGAATATAAATATATATATTTATACATAAATATGCTTTCATATGATGAACGCATTAACTTGTGATTGGTTATTTCCTGTCTAGTTTTCTTGCAAATGATAATTCATTTTCCACCAACTGAAGCCACGTGTTTATGCGACCATTAATTAATCGCAACTGGCCCTTTTTCTATATGAAAAATTAATATGTAAATGCTTTATGCACTCATGACTTAATTAATAAGTGAAGAAAATTTTTAATCCGTTTGTTCATTTAAGTCTTCAATTTTTCTTTTCTCAAAATGACGAATTAATTTGCTAATCAGTAAATTTGGTTTGGACTCATTTTACATGTTGAATGAATACAAAAACTATATAATAAAATTAATGTTTATCGATTCCCCACAGATAAATAAACTGGCACCTTAAATTTGCACGTTATGTTATAATGATTCAAATGAAGGAATGTATTGTTTTTTCTATTCTTGACATTTCGAATACATACGTTTTTATCTTTTTGGTTCATTTAGATTTTTAATTTTTAGTAATTAACTGCAATTAGGTGGTTTCCTAGTCCATTTCCACTTTCTTTGTCAGGATTAGGAGTAAAAGAAACCGAGAAAAAGAAAAACGTGTTTTATAATCCGATTCAGATTTGAAGAGACAAGCAACAAAGATCCTGTGGACATTTTGTGCACGCGAGGATCTGCTTGTGCCAGTTGAAGCAATTGCTCGTCCATATCCACAAAAACTGATAAAGCCAAAGCACTCTCATCCTATCTTTTCAGATATCTCTACTTATAAGTTTCAATTTTGTGGTAATTAAGAGAATCAACCTCACTTAATTAAGCTAAACAGCTAATCCCACCATAGATTTATGCAAGTCAATACAGCTTGATGTTAATGGGCACAAGTCATGGATCTGTTTTTCATTATTAATCATGTGAAAAACTTAAGGTACAAGTTGGAGATATTAAAGAAAACAAAAACTAGACATAAAATTTGAGCATCTCTTCTTGTTCAATTATTCTCTATATAAATATACACAACTAAAATATTCATATCATTGGTTCCCTTTGATTTGTTCATCCATGGCTACTTTTCTGTGGCTTTCCTTTATCTCTGTCTCTCTTTTCATCATTCCTGGATTAACATTAAGTGACAATTATATTGTTCATATGGATTTATCGGCCATGCCTAAAGCCTTCTCTACCCATCATAGTTGGTACTTGGCCACTCTTTCTTCTATTTCTGCAGTGTCTAATAATGGCGGAGGCGGAGGCGGAGGCGGAAGCGGAAGCGCCATTGCAGATTCGAAAATTCTTTATAGTTATACTCATGTAATTAATGGTTTTAGTGCTCATCTTTCTCCTTTTGAGCATGAAGCCTTGAAGAAATCTCCAGGCTACATTTCTTCCTTTAAAGATCTTCCTGTTAAACTAGACACAACTCGTTCACCCACATTTCTTGGTCTCACTTCCAACTCTGGTGGAGCATGGCTGCCCTCGAATTATGGGGAAGATATCATTATTGGAGTTGTGGATACCGGAATTTGGCCGGAAAGTGAAAGCTACAGTGACAAGGGAATTTCTGGAATTCCAAAAAAATGGAAAGGGGAATGTGAGAGTGGCACTCGATTCAACTCTTCATTGTGCAACAACAAGCTAATCGGAGCTCGCTTTTTTAATAAAGGACTAATTGCAAGTAATCCAAACATCACTATTTCCATGAACTCAACCCGTGACACCGACGGCCATGGCACCCACACCTCAAGTACGGCGGCTGGAAATTTTGTGGAAGGTGCAGAGTTCTTTGGGTATGCCCCTGGAACTGCTGCTGGAGTAGCTCCCAGGGCTCATGTAGCCATGTACAAAGCTCTTTGGGATGAAGGCGCTCTTGCATCCGATATAATTGCTGCAATCGATCAAGCAATCATTGATGAAGTAGATGTCTTGTCGATTTCACTAGGCTTGGACGGTGTTCCTTTGTATGAAGATCCTATCGCCTTAGCCTCGTTTGCTGCCTTGGAGAAGAATATATTTGTTTCAACTTCTGCAGGAAACGAAGGGCCTTTCCGTAGTACGCTACACAACGGCATTCCTTGGGTGTTAACTGTTGCTGCTGGCACATTAGACCGGTCATTCGATGCCGTTTTGACATTTGACAATGGAGTTTCAGTCACCGGCTCGTCTCTCTATCCTGGTAATTACACTTCCACACAAGCTCCAATCGTCTTCTTGGATACTTGTCTCAATACCAAAAAATTAGATGCCGTTGGTCAAAAAATTGTCGTCTGTCAAGACAAAAATGCTTCCTTAGACGACCAATTTGATAACCTAAGGAGCGCGAATATCACTGGAGGTGTTTTTATAACAAATTACACAGACCTTGAATTATTCCTCCAAAGTGGATTTCCAGCAATATTCGTGATTCCAAAAGATGGGGAAACGATCAAAGATTTCATTAAAAGCAGAAACAACCCACAAGCCAGCATGGAGTTTCGACAAACAAAAGTGGGTATCAAAGAAGCTCCAACTCTTACAAGCTACAGCTCTAGAGGACCATCTCCAAGTTGCCCATATGTAATGAAGCCTGATATTATGGCTCCTGGTGCTTTAGTGTTAGCTGCATGGCCAGAAAATGTTGCAGTACTGAAACTCAATTCCAAACTAATGTACAGCAACTTCAATATATTATCTGGTACGTCAATGTCTTGCCCACATGCAGCAGGAGTCGCAGCACTTTTAAAGAAGGCACACCCAGACTGGAGCCCCGCCGCAATCCGGTCAGCCATGATGACCACCGCGGACACCGCGGATCATACTGAAGGGCCTATTCAAGATATTGGGAATGAAAACCAACCGGCAAGTCCTTTAGACATGGGAGCTGGAGAAGTTAATCCTAGTAAGGCATTAGATCCTGGCCTGATTTATGACTTGAATTCAACTGATTACGTGAAACTTCTTTGTGGATTAAACTTTACAGCTAACCAAATAAAAACTATCACGAGATCATCTTCTAACGATTGTTCATCCCCGTCTTTGGACCTCAACTACCCTGCTTTTATTGCTTTCTTTAACTCTAACGAGTCAAAATTGGGTTTGGCCACCGTTACAGAATTTCACAGGACAGTGACCAATGTAGGTGAAAGAACGTCAATTTACACGGCAAAAGTGACACCCATGGATGGATTAAAGGTCAGTGTGGTTCCAGACAAGTTGGAGTTCAAAAGCAAGTATGAAAAGCTAAGTTACAAACTGGTGGTAGAAAGTCAAAGCCAGCTAAGACAAAATGTAATCTATGGTTATCTTAGTTGGGTTCATTCCGAGGGTAAATACGTTGTCAAGAGTCCCATTGTTGTCACAAGCTTAAGCTCAGAGGCAATTACTTCTTAGAAGATCTAACCATGTCAAGTAGTATTTTTTTTTTTCCCCCTAGAATAAGTAATTTGTATTGCTACTTGTACACTTTACAGGTCAACAAGCATTTTCCTATATCCATTGTTGAAATAAAGTTAATCTGCATGCATTAACGGTTCGTGGTGGAGCTTCATCTTATCCAATAGGGTCTTGTGTGGTTCATACATAATTTATACATTTGATTGTTTAGTCCAGTGGATACATTTCTGCAGAAGCAATAAACAATAAGATGTTAATCACATGCCACCAACATTAAATAAATAAAATTAATATATGAAGACAAATATTTAATATTAGAAAATTTGAAGAAATTAAAGGACCAATTAAATTTTTGTTTTAATAGAGATTGCCAAATTATATGTATATTTATTACTGGACTAAACTATGTATTAGTGTGCTTAGTTCAGAGCTAAATTTTTATGATTCATTCTGCTCATATTTATATTTCTCCATTTTCCACTAACGTTTGGCAATTGTTGATGACTATTATTACACTGGTTTCTGTACTTGGCCAATCATTGATGAGAAAAAGTGCTTCAGGGCTTCCGCGTTGGGTGGCATTTTTCCAGTATTTTTCTTTAAATAAGAAGAAATTATATAATCAATGTACTCTGTAATTAACTAACATTTAAAACAATTTATATATATATTTTAAATCTAGAAGCAGTCAAGCACATGCAGTTGATCGATTGTTCTACCAAACGACATGAATATTGAAAAATAAAATAATTAAATATATTTGATGAAATAAAATCCAAAGGCAGCCATTATAAAATTATTACACAAGAAAATTTCTTTACGGAATCTTAAAAAATTGTCTGCACCTCTCCTTTTTTTATGCCAAGAACATTGGCCCACATCCAGAATTTCTACTCTACTCGTCTGGATCTACTCTCTCTCTCTCTCTCTCTCTCTAACTAACATTTAAAACAATTATATTTATATATTTTTAAAGTCTAGAAGAAGCAGTCTCAAGCACATGCAGTTGATCGCGATTGTCTCCAAAACGACGATGTAATATTGAAAAATAAAATAATTAAATATATTGATGAAATTTAAAATCCAAAGGCCAGCCATTATTAAAATTATTACACAAGAAAAAATTCTTTACGGAATTCTTAAAAAAATTGTCTGCACCTCTTTCCTTTTTTTTATTGCGCAAGAAACAATTTGGGCCCACATGCGCAGAATTTCTTAACTCTACTCGTCTGGATCTACTTTTCTCTCTCTCTCTCTCTCTCTCTCTCTCCTCTCTCTCTCTCTCTCTTCTTTTCTCTCTCTCTCTTCTTCTCTCTATATTATATATAATATATATATATATATATATATTAGAAATTTATAACTACGATATACTAACGTATATCACTAGTTTTATATATTTATCGAGTTTGAATTTACGGTAAGAATTTTCATCAATTTAGTGAGTCAATGTCTGATGCTAATTTTGAACTTCCTAATGAATTAAAACGCGATTTATCCTTATTTAAGTAGAATTATATAATTACAATTTCAAATACAAAAATGAATTTAACTATCTCAATGTAGGCTATACCTATATTATAGTCGTGGTTTTTAGTTTCATTGTATGAAAACTGATTGTTCTTTTAAAGAATTTTGAGATATCAAAAAATTTTTGACTCTATTTTTTATCCAGCCCATGCCCTAATGACTAATGTTGAACGAAAGAAATAAATGAGCATCTAGAATTTTATTTATATACAGATAAGAGCTGTCAGCTGAGAACATGGAAAATTTCCATTTCTTCCTCTTGTATCAAGTCAAAAATTACGTGGCCATTGGCTGGCTGATTGCGGAAGAAGATGGAGATCACCGATTACATTCATCTCCTTAATTTGAATTTCTAGTCAATAGGAGCTGCTTTTAGAGAAATTGGACTAATACATTAATTATTGAAAATCATTGACTCATTGAGCATAATTCTGGTTCACACTGATCATGGTTGATTCTGTTAGGTTTATTTTGGGTAAAATACAAATTGGATCTTTAATCAACAGGCCCAAGCCCAACACTAAGTTACTAATCACACAACATGACAAGGCACTTACAATTCCGGTTCACCGTATTGTAATCTAGTGTGATAGAGAACACCGTATTGTACACAGTATAAATAGCCAATCTACGTTGAAAATGTTGGATCCTTTTACTCCATTCCCGAGCCAGCAGTTGTTGAATATAATTCATAAAGTGAATAAGACCAACCGGAGATGTCATCTCTTTCTTAAACATTTTCAGCATCACCACGTCATCTGTTTCTGTTTTTTAGTCATTATTGTCAAATAAATCAGTGGGGTCAAATAGTATAGAAAAATAAAAAATAAATAAAAAAATAAAACCATTTTAATAAAGTATATTTGACTAGAAGGATATATTTTTAATCAAGAACAAAATTTTTTTTTTTTTTTCACTTTTAATCGGAATCAAGTGTTTAAGCTTAGCAAAATACATGGTTTAATAGCCCTAATTTAAACAGTAGAAATTATTTTTATACTAAATTAATGAGAAATGTAAAAAGAAAGAGTGAGTTGTCTTGTTCCATAATCTTTTAGTATACTGACCCATTTTATTTTTTCATAAATAAAAAAAATAGACAAAACAATTATGTGCTTCAATTTTTTTTTTTTTTTTTTTTTTTTTTTTTTTTTTTTTTTTTTTTTGAAAAAGAATTTATGCAATTTTTTTTTTTTTTTTTTTTTGAAAAGAATTATGTGCTTCGTTAAGAAGAAGCTTGTTACAGTGGAGTTCCCAAACTTATAGACATAACCTTACAGCTACTGAAAGAAAGGCTAACTAATAGATATTTCTGTAAGTTCTTTTAACTTTTTCTTATTTATATATCTTTTTCTTTTATAAGTTCTTTCTGTAACAGCCCACCCCAACTATCAGCCATAGAAATCTTACATCATTCGTATAGTTAAGAAATGCTAAGTGGTTAATACATGCTAAGTAATTAGTGTTAAAATAAGTTTAGGTATTGGAACACTCTTTCTCTCCCCTTCTGTTTTCTTAATGGAAAGAGCAGCCTTGAAAAGCAAGTCTAAAGTTCTCTCTTTTTAGAATTTTCTATATTCCACACTAACCTACATGTCATCTATATCCCATATTCATTATAATTTCGGTATTCCATTCATATATTTAAAAATTGTCATCATCCAAAATCCAAATCCGTGTCTGCAACTTGCGAGCTGGCTAGTGGAATGAAAGGTTAAATTGGGTTTTGGCTATGGCTAGTGGACAGGATTGGGGACACTCCTCTTCCAAATAAAAATAATGGTTAAAGAGTTTCAGTACTTATTTTCTATATAAGCACACCCAAATTTGCAGTATTCTACCAAAATATCACTTCTCTCCATTATTGCAAAAACCATGGCTAAGAATTACATTATTATTCCTTTTTTTCCTTTGATTTTGTTTACTACTACCTTCTCCCTCTTCCTCCTGACATTATCACAAAGTGAAACTTATATTGTCTATATGGACTCAACAGCCATGCCTAAAGCCTTCTCTACCCAGCATAGCTGGCATTTGGCTACTCTTTCTTCTGTTTTTGCAGACTCTAAAGCTGCAAGTTCTAATTCTAAACTTCTGTACAGTTATACACATGTTATGAATGGTTTTAGTGCTCATCTTTCTTCTTCTGAGCTTGAGGCCTTGAAAAATTCTCCAGGTTACATTTCTTCCACTAAAGACCGCCCTGTTAAACCTGACACTACCCGTTCGCCTACATTTCTTGGCCTTACTTCCAACTCCGGAGCTTGGAAGGTTTCAAATTACGGAGAAGATATAATTATTGGAGTGGTGGATACTGGTGTTTGGCCTGAAAGTGAAAGTTTCGGTGACAAAGGAATGCCTAAAATTCCAAAAAGATGGAAAGGAATATGTGAAAGCGGTCAACAATTCAACTCCTCATCTTGCAACAACAAACTAATCGGAGCTCGCTTTTTCAACAAAGGACTACTTGCTAAATGGAATGTTTCTATATCAGTGAACTCTGCGCGTGACAACGTTGGCCACGGGACCCACACAGCCAGCACAGCGGCTGGGAATTTTGTCCAAAACGCGTCATATTTTGGGTATGCTACGGGAACGGCCGTTGGAGTGGCTCCCCGCGCTCATTTAGCTATATACAAGGCCCTTTGGAGAGAAGGCTCTTTTGAATCTGATATAATTGCTGCAATTGATCAAGCAATTATTGACGGAGTTGATGTCTTGTCTATTTCATTAGGCTATGACGGGTTTCCATTGTATGAAGATCCTATCGCCTTGGCTACATTTGCAGCTATAGAGAAGAATATTTTCGTGTCAGCTTCTGCTGGAAATAATGGACCATTCCACGGATCACTTCATAATGGCGCGCCTTGGGTGCTAACAGTTGCTGCTGGTACAATAGACCGCGAATTTGAAGCTGTTTTGACACTCGGCAATGGAGTGTCACTTACCGGCACAGCTCTTTATCCAGGCGGTTATGCTTCTAGACCAACTGCAATTGTTTTTAGAGGCGAATGTTTCACACAGGAGGAATTATCTGATATTGAGCAAAAGATTGTGGTTTGCCAAGAGGGAAATACTTCTCTAGAAGACCAAAAAGAGAATCTCAGCATTAAAAATATCACTGGAGCTATTTTTATACCCAAATATTTCGTTGACATAGAAGATTTCATTCCAAGCGAATTTCCAGCAATATTTATGTCACCAAAAGATGGAGAAACAATAAAAACTTACATAAAGAGCAGCAAAAAACCAGTAGCAACTGTGGAGTTCAGAAAAACAAGATTAGATATTAAAGGAGCTCCAAGTCTTACTAGTTACAGCTCTAGAGGACCATTTTTAAGCAGCCCAACTGTGATGAAGCCTGATATTATGGCTCCTGGTTCTTTAATATTAGCTGCATGGCCTGAAACTTCAGCAGTGGAATCAATCAATGCTGAAGGAATATTCAGCAACTTCAATTTAGAATCTGGAACTTCAATGGCTTGCCCACACGCAGCAGGAATCGCAGCACTTGTAAAAAAGGCACATCCAGATTGGAGCCCTGCAGCTATCAGATCAGCTATGATGACAACTGCTGATACTACAGATAACACGCTTGGGCCTGTAAGAGATATTGGATTTAAAAACGCACCAGCAACTCCTTTAGGAATGGGAGCCGGTCAGGTTAATCCAAACAAGGCGTTGGACCCTGGACTTGTTTATGACGTTAATACATCTGATTACGTCAAGCTTCTCTGTGCATTAAATTTCACCCAAAAGCAAATTCAAATTATCACGAAAACAGCTAACAACGATTGCTCATCTCCTTCCTTGGATCTGAACTATCCATCTTTTCTTGGATTCTTTAACAACGAATCAGAACCTAATCCAAGAAAAGTTGTAGAATTTCATCGAACAGTTATGAATGTAGGAGACGCAGCTGCAACTTATACTGCGAAATTGACACAGTTGAATCATGGATTGAATGTGACTGTTGTGCCAAACAAGTTGGTGTTTAAAAGCAGGAACCAGAAGCTAAGTTTCAAATTGGTGATAGAAGGTCCAAGAAAAGTGGATGAAGATATAGTATTTGGGTATCTCAGTTGGGTTGAATCTAATGGCAAACACATTGTCAAGAGTCCCATAGCGGTAACGAGCTTGAATTTGGAGTATATGATAATGGGGCCTAATTAGAGGTTCTAACACCTGATTTATATAACTATACTTTTAGCAGTAAATTCAATAAAATTTTCCTTTCTGAGCTAAACAGTTTGTGGAGATTTCCACTTGTCTGAATCTGAATCTGAATCTGAATCAAAGGACATTATACGTATTCTGAATCTGAATCAAAGGAAACTGAAAAGAAGGATCCAACTACGTTTCGCTTTTGGATTGAACTTATAAAATTGGGTCGAAGTTATTGGGCTTCTGTGTTCAAGCCCATTTCATTTCAAGTTTACTTACTATGTTTTATACCAATTGACTCTTTTTTTTTTTTTTTGAAATACTATTATATATTATATACTATATATATTATATATATATTATTATATATATATGGTTTGTACTCGAGCATTGGCCTATTGGCTAACGAAAATTTCGTTTATTTCGGAAAAATAATTTATCTTAAAAAAAGTTTTTTTTGAAATGCAATTTTTTTATCTGCAAGGACAAGAAACTGGAAAATGAAAATAAAATAAAAAGAGATTAAAAAAAAATAGCAGGAGGAAGCGAGCCGAGTAGAAAAAACAATTGAGTAACACATGGAAATGCCTTCGAATCGGTATCTGTTCCACATGGGTTCGCATGCTTGATGTGGAGCCCACATCATGACCCGAAACTTACACCCTTGGTATTGGCATATGCATTGCAAAACGAGTGAAATCCATACTTGAACTTAATAGCAAGTTAGCAACTTTTTTTGAACTTTTTTATTCATTTATTTACCATATAAAAGAAAATGTTCAATTTCTTTTACAAATTTAATTTATAAAAAAATTATATAAAAATCATTTATCTCAAGTAGAATTTAAATTTTAATTTACAAATATAAAATATTTTTTGGAAATGCACTTATATATATATATATTTTCTATCTTTATAGAGCGATTCCCATTTTCTTTTCTTTACAGGAAAGAATTTAGTGACTAATGGCAGACTACTATGCACCACTATGAAATAGTAGAAGAGACAGAGAGAGTCCATACTCAGCTCTCCATTTGCGTTTTAATTAAAAATCAAAAATTATTTTCTCACATGTTTTTTGTACCCAGTATTCCTACAATCCAACTAAACCAGCTTGTTAAATTGGTTAATTTACAAAATAAAAAGGATAGTTAGAATTGAAAATAAAAAAGGGAAAATCTTTAGACAAATGGTTCTATTACGTCGCAGTTTCCTTAAGCAGCGCTACAGGATAGAAACCGACAAATAATAGAATGGTGGCGGTGCCAGCTGTAACCCTGCTGTCGACCCCAAACGCATAAATTCTTATGTCTCTTTTGCGGATTTACTAAAACAACATTCTATCTTCCCCTTATTATTAATCATTATTATTTTCATTTAATCACCTACACCACCAGTTGTCAGTTGACAATCTGAACAAATCCTTTCATTTTCTTAAAGTCACCATCGCCTAACCAAATCCACAGAGAGGAACACACCAAAAACGGCTCATCTTTGCATAAATAACTCTTAAGATTTATGACAAATTGACAGCTGATTTTAAGACTCCGGTGATAGTGTTTGTGTTTCTGGATTTTCGTTTGGGCATTTTGACGAACGCCAAAAATGCACGCCAAAACAGACTCGGAGGTGAGCAGTATCACACCATCGTCTCCCACTAGATCTCCGCGCCGCCCAGTCTACTACGTACAGAGCCCATCCAGGGACTCTCACGATGGGGAGAAAACGACCACGTCGTTTCATTCCACGCCTGTGCTTAGTCCCGTGGGATCTCCACCTCATTCTCATTCCTCCGTCGGACGCCACTCTCGCGAGTCATCTTCTAGTAGGTTTTCTGGGTCCTTGAAGCCCGGATCGCGCAAGATCTCTCCTAATGATGGGTCAAGGGGCGATCAGAGAAAGGGACAGAAGCAATGGAAGGAGTGTGCGGTGATTGAAGAAGAGGGGCTTCTTGAAGATGAAGAGAGAGAAAAGGGAATACCTCGTCGCTGCTATTTTCTTATTTTTGTTCTCGGTTTCTTTGTTCTCTTCTCTTTTTTCTCTTTAATTCTATGGGGTGCCAGTAAGCCACAAAAACCCAAGATCACAATGAAGGTAATTATTTAATTTATTACTTCTTATCACAATTTAATCCGAAAATTAAGATTTCTCCAGACGGGATTTGGTTGATTACTTGATTTTGCTTATTTTGTTTGCAGAGTATAACATTTGAGCATTTTGGCATTCAAGCTGGCTCCGATGCTACAGGAGTGGCAACTGATATGATTTCAGTGAACTCTACAATAAAGATGATTTATCGCAACACAGGAACATTTTTTGGAGTCCATGTAACATCCACACCAGTCGATCTATCCTATTCAGAGATCACCATAGCTTCAGGAATTGTAAGCCTCTGAAATTTTTTAAAAATTCATTTCATCATTTGCATCGATTTTAAATTAAAACTAATTTTCCTAATAATTTGACATGGGTATTTCAGCTAAAGAAGTTTTACCAGTCAAGGAAAAGCCATAGATCGGTTGCAATATCCGTAAAGAGCAATAAAATTCCTCTGTATGGAAGCGGAGCGGGTTTAAGCAGTTCAACGGGGATGCCTACCCTACCAGTGCCTCTAAAGCTAAACTTCATTATCAGATCGAGAGCTTATGTTTTGGGGAAATTGGTTAAGCCAAAATTCTACAAGAGAATTGAATGTGATATTACTTTTGACTCCAAGAAGCTCAATGTCCCAATCTCGCTTAAGAAATCTTGCACATATGATTGATTGAAGATAGTGATTTACATTCTTTATTAAAAAAAAAAAATTCCTCTTTTAATTTATTTTTGTTTAGTTGTCGTTGAAGAAGAAGAGTGGAAATGAGAAACAGCTAAGCGGGCAGCTTTAGAGACTGGGTGGGCAAGGATCGGTTTTGGACTTTTTGGTTGCCCCGAAGTGTGAAAACAGCCTGGAATGGATTCGATAGTGACTTGTGAGTGATAAAGTCATAGTAACTTTTCTTTTCTTTAATCTCTCAATATGAATATAAATATTGATGTAAAATTAATAAACTGTATTATTATTATTTTTTGTGTAATAATAAACTGTATTACTATTAGTATTATTTAATTTAATATTTATATTCATTCTTTTGCGAATTTGTATTTGTTAATTTCTTGTAATATAATTATGTTCGCAAGTAATTGAATTTTCAAAGGTCAACTTTAGTCGTTAATTGCTCTGAAAAATAATTAGATTTATCCGTAATTACGGAGTAGCTATCTATAAAGAAAGACCAAATCTAAATAAAATTTCTCTTACAAATTGCATCAAAAACAAAACCAGTACAAAGTTAAACCACCACTACTAAGCATATAATAGTGGCAGACCATTTTCGAGTTTTGAGTTTTGACAGATCATTTTGGTTGCTTCTCCTAACTCCTAAGCATATAATTAGCAGAGGGTAACTTATATGGAGCATCTTGGAAGCATTACTTAAATGAAAATGAAAGCATCTCGTCTTGTCTGGTTGTCCTTAGCCATGTTGCTTCTTCATCTTTGCACATGTTAACTGGCAGGTTCTTGGTCAATAAATTACTAATACTAAATTGGTCAAAATATTGTTACCGAAATCAATAATTTTTCATCTTCAATTATTGTGAAACTGTATGATTTCTTTATTTATATATCTAATACATGGGTAATCCTTATTAGGATTCCATAATCTGTCGGTGCCGTGCTGTAGGCTGGAACCCCTAAGACTGTATGAATGGGGTCGGCTGCCAATAACAAATAGTATATTGGTTCAATGGATGGTACCGGAAAAAAAATAAAATAATAGCAGTATCTTTTATATATAAAGCAGTATCTTTTATATAAATATAATATCATATAGTATATGAGAGACTTATATACCCATATATATTTTTTTTATTTTATTTATATATTTTTTTTTAATTTTATTAACTTGATGCATGAAACCACCCATATACCCCGAGAGTGGACAAGCGTTATCCAGCAAATATATATTTCTAAATGAATATTAGGAGTTATGGTTTAATCTACGCCCAAGAAGAATACCAATTAGCACAGATACAGCATTAAACTAATAAAACTTGTGACAGTACATGCCTTCGTTTCAGAACTACAAACTAAGCCCAAACCACCATTGAGATTTGAGACATGTCAACGGCATCATTTTGAAGCCCAATGCAATAACCTAACAATTGCAAGAAATAAAAATTACAATTCATTTCAAAATTTTTCTATCTCCTGCAATGGGTGATACAAGAGCATCCTCTAGTGTAAGGATTAACAGGCTCTCTCGATCTAAAACAATTATGACTATAGTAAGACCTTCCTGAACGAGGCGGACAAGGCACCCGATTTGCAGAGAGAGCACCATAAGATATGTGATAGTGCATTGGTCTTCCATACAGAGACCTTCTATCCGATCTTCCATCATCATCTTCATCATCTTTGTCGTAGAAATTAGGCATAGTTGAAGATGCGCCCCATTCAAGAGGATCGGCCATCATTATCTGCTGGAAGCTTTTTTGATTGATTTGATAAGCTTCAATGAGCAGACACAGAAAAGAAAGAGCAAGAGTCGCTTTTAGAAGTGAAAGCGCCATATGGACTATGTGGTTAGCTTAGAGGGAGAGTTTGGTTCAGAAAGACTATGATTTATGAAGAAGGAAAGAATCGTGACTATATGAGGTGTTCACATGGAAATGAGGTTAGTTATTTCTCTTGCCGGTTTGCCTCTGCCCTATTTACGCAGCTTTCAACGCGCCACCATGCCGTTTCTTTAAAGATTATTCATTTCAGAATTTATTTCATCAGAATACATCCAATCAAAAACACTATCGATCGGTGTTCTTTGCCAATCACGTGCAAAATCCATGTACTAAAACTTTAAAAATAAATTTGTTTCAGTAAAAAAAAAAAAAAATTGTCTTGAATGATTTGCACTTAGAGTGATAAGAAATGCATGTGATTAATAATCAATTTCTACTTACATTTAAGTATAAAAATTATCACTCTGCAAGGAGTGTTATCTCTATGATGTCAGATTCGATCTATGAAAAATTTTCCACTTTTAAAAAGGAATAACCACAAACTCCAAAAAGCAAGAAATTAGTTTCATATCAAATTTCAATATTCATGGAAAAAAAAAAATCTAGTTAAGAAAAAAAGAAAAGAAATACAGAAACTATGGAATAACAGTTAAATGGATTTGAACGCAACAGCTGTTATGTTGTAACCTCTTGTAGTGGATCAGGCCGAGGAGTTTCTTAAGGCGGGACAAACGAATATAGGTTGGGCTGGCGCAGCCCAGTTCATAGCTACAAACGGTCAACTAACTAAAAGCACCAAATTAGTAATTTAGCAAAACTTTTGGCGGTAGAGAGTCAATTTACAATATTTCCAGGACCTTCTGGAAAATAAGGAGAATCCCTCCATCGGCCATCTCGCCAGACTCTTTATTCACATTGCCTCTCGTTTCTCTCTCTTTCCCAGTTCCTCTATCGATTTCTCCATGGCTTTTCCTCAAAATCATTTTCAGCAGCAGTACCAACCTCAACAACAACATCAGCAGTCCAAGAACTTGAGGTAAGTTTGTCTCCAAACGCTAATGAATTTTGATGTTCATTTCATTCAAAACCCTAACGCCTTCGCATTTGATATGTTCATCAAATTCAGCTTTGTTTTTAATTCGTTATCACAAATCGTTTTCCTTTCATGTCCAGAAATTTGTATTCAATCGATGGACAGATTACTCCGTCTATCGCCTATTACAATCCAGCTAATTTGCAAGATCAGTCTCAAAATCCTCCCTATATTCCGCCTCCTTGTAAGCTCTCTTTCGCTTTTTCCTTTTTTTTTTTTTTTTTTTTTTTTTTTTTTTTTTTTGTGTTTCATTTATTTTTTTTTTTTTTTTTTTTTTTTTGTGTTTCATTTAACGTTATGAAACCATACGGTAGTTAATAGAGGATTCTTTGGTGCGTAGCTAAGTCATTTCTAGGTTAATGAACCTCAATATTTATTATTTTGCAAAAGAACTTCAATTATTCTTATTTTTCAAGTTTAGCTAGCTTTGCCCTTGGGCTTTATCTTAAATCAGTTTAAAAAATTCTGAATATTCTGTTTGTATTGGTCTTCTTCTAGTTCATGTCGTGGGGTTTGCACCGGGTCCAGCTCCTGTAGCTGATGGAAGTGATGGGGGAGTTGATTTGCAATGGAATTATGGGCTGGAACCTAAGAGAAAGAGGTTAAAGGAGCAAGATTTTTTGGAAAATAATTCACAAATTTCATCAATTGACTTCTTGCAAGCACGATCGGTTTCAACTGGGTTAGGATTGTCCCTTGACAATACCCGAGTTTCATCTTCTGGAGACTCCACGTTGATTTCACTTATTGGTGACGACATTGATAGGGAATTTCAACGGCAGGATGCAGAGATTGATAGATTCCTCAAAGTTCAGGTCTGTGCTTAAAGAGTGTGCCTGCTTGTGAATTGTTATAATATAGGGAAAATAAGCATGCTACTAGGTCCCATTTTTCTATGTTGGCTTATCTTTTTTTGATTCACGTTGGAAGTGCTTACCTTCTTAATGTGGTTCAAGCATTGTGAAACTTGCTGTTACTTGTATTTCTTTTATATGCATTTATAATGTTCTTATGTTGATGTGTTGAATATGACAGTTATTTAGGTACTTGACATTGGTTCCGAATCAAATGATATCTATAAGTGGATCTGACCTATGTTCTTTGCTAATGTGCTTCCTGTGTTATTTGAAGCTGCTACTTAGCCTAAGCTTATTCTTTGTAATTCTTTTGATGATTAGGGGGGTGGATTGGTACATTGTTGCTAGATTTTGTGTTGAGAGCAGCTACTTGGCCTAACTTTCTTCTTTGTCATTCTTTTGATGATTAGGGGGATGTCTTGGTAGATTGTTGCTAGATTTCGTGTTAATTGTTAAAAAAAAAATATATAAAAAAAAAAAAATCAATGAACTAATTTCATTTTATAGATCTGTGCGCATAGTGATATAGCCCGTTAATTTAAAGAACAACTTCTGGCTTGTATTAAGTTGACTAGGTTCTCTTCCCAACGTGCAAAAACAAATAGCTAATTTTGGAAGTTTTTGATTGTGTGTTTGTCCTTTTATAGGAAAATCTTTCATTTGTTTTAATATTCTATGTAATACCAGTGCAAATTACCATCAAATCTGATGATTGTATACAACTTTGTAAATAGAGTTTAAAAAGTCAATGCATTTATGGTTATGTCTGTAGGAGGGGTCTTTTCGTTTGTTGTCTTTGCAGATATAGATATGATGGGCTTTGCCTCCTTTTTTTGTTTTCTTTTTTTTTTTTTTTTTTTTTTTTTGGTTTTTTTTTTTTTTTTTTTTTTTTTTTGGATGGTTAGTGAGGACAGCTGAAAGTGGAAACTTAATTGGTCTTTTCTTTATGAGAACTGATTAATCCTTCTATTTGTTACATGAGAATCGTGGATGCTTCTGTTGGTCCTTTAAGCGATACACAGGGTATGTTTATGATAGGATCAATTTTATGAACATGTATTTTTGGTAAGTGAATTTCTTTCTAGTTAATGAATGAAATACTTTAGCTGTTGCTTCACTTATGAACCTTCTCTATTTGATTTCGTTCACTTATGAACCTTCTCTATTTGATTTCGTGCTCGTTTTAAATGAGTTACTTTTCCTACTTTAGCTGTTGCTTCACTTATGAACCTTCTCTATTTGATTTCATGCTAGTTTTAAATGAGTTACTTTTCCTTTCAAGCTTTTTAGCTACCCTTACTTTTGGTACACGCGTGTGCTCCATTTGTAAATCTGTCTGATATTAGTGAATAGAAATCAATGTCATGGAAAAATACACTTTGTATCTCTGAAATTATCTTTTATTAGGCATGCACAAACTTTTCTTTTTCCTCCAAAGAAATGGGTTGGTATATACCTGAAAAGCTTAGACATAGTTAAAACGTGCATGGAAAATTTTTGCTAGAGGCATTATTATCTGAAATAAAACGAGCTCTTTTGGAGTATTAGCCAAAGCATCATATGGTGGTGGCAGCTCTTCTCTGTACTTGGTGAGCCAATCCAATGTGATGTTGCATTCTCTTGAAACACGACTTATGCAAACTCTGGATTTTCATAGGCTTGCTTCTTTTCTTTTCTCGTTTTGATTCTTAATCACCCAAACTTTGTACAAGATGGCCATTATAGGCATTTTTCTGCCTCATATATTTGTTTTCACTTTTTGCAGTGATTTGGTTATTTATACATATTATTGAAGCATTGTTTATTTCCTTCCTTTTCCGGTAGGGTGATCGATTGCGTCAAACCATCCTAGAGAAGGTTCAGGCTAACCAACTCCAAACTATCTCGCTTGTGGAAGAAAAAATTCTTCAAAAGCTTCGCGAAAAAGAAGCAGAGGTTGAGAGCATTAACAAGAGGAACATGGAGCTTGAAGAAAGAATGGAACAATTATCTGTGGAAGCAGGTGCTTGGCAGCAACGCGCTAGGTACAATGAAAATGTGATAAATGCCCTCAAGTTTAATCTTCAGCAAGTCTATGCTAAAAGTAGAGATAGTAAAGAAGGGTGTGGTGACAGTGAGGTGGATGATACTGCTTCTTGCTGTAATGGACGTGCCATTGATTTTCATCTGCTCTCTAAGGAGAGCAATGACATGAAAGAACTAATGACTTGTAAGGTTTGCAGAGTCAACGAGGTGTGCATGCTTCTGATACCTTGTAAGCATCTCTGTCTATGTAAAGATTGCGAGAGTAAGCTTAGTTTTTGTCCTCTGTGTCAGTCTAAGTTTGTTGCCATGGAAGTCTATATGTAATAGGATATAGGAAGTCAGTATGTAATAGGATATATAATATATAATTATATATATACTATATATATAATTATATATGAAAGGCCAAATCTTATGCTAAAGATATATGAAAGGCCAAATCTTATGCTAAAAGTTATATGCATCACTTTATATATATCATTTGAATGATTGACTGTTGCTTGTGCTGGCTGTTACATTTTGTTTTTTTTTTGTTTTTTTTTTTTCCTTGTCGCGCCATTGTATTATAAACATTTCCCAGTAAACGGCATATTAGTTCGAAAATCTTGGATGCTCTGCTTTATATATGGTAACCAAGAAACCTTTTGGTGCATTGATTTAACCAAATAATTTGGTAATATATACTTGAGAAAAACATGGAATTATTGTTGGCAGGTGTTTCATGTCCGGAGAGATTACTTATACTCTATCATTCCTTTGAAGTGAAAGATGTTTCACTAGCTCCTCTAGGAAAAAAACATGACGAGAGCTGGATTACTACGCTTATAGAATATAGAATTGCGTCTGATAAAGCCATCTCTCAATGAATTGGCATGTTTAAATGTAAACGCTGAATTATTTTTTATTTTAATGTTCTTTTTAGAATTGTCAAAAGCTGAATTATTCGTTACAACTTTGAAGAGAAGATATCAATTGCTTAAAGGAACATGCATGGGCTTTTTACGTGATGTGGGCTATGAAAAGCCCAAATAAAAAAATTATGCCTAACCCAACATAGGTACTTTCGAAACCTTATAGTCAAAGGGATATTGATTACCTTCACATCGCTTGTGAGTTCCAATGATAACGCCGTAATCTCAGGAGATTTTACATCACAATTAGAGTCGAAGAAGACGAAAATGCTCTCTAACTGTATCCTAATTACTAATCGTTGAAGGTGTTTTTCCTTTTCCCTTGCTTTCCTTGAAGATATTGATGAGTTTTGTTGAACAAAATTGATGGATGGGGTAATTAGATTGAATTTCCATGGAAGGAATATGGGTAGTTCAATTAATTTCATCTCTGATGTGATTGCAAAGAATATTGTACAGCTCGTAGTCCCCTATTAAAATGTAGATTATATTAGCATTAAGGATCCGAAATGGAGAAAATTAAGAAAATTCATCAATGTGATAAATGTGGTAGTTTAACAGTCATTGTCCGTTGACCCACATGTTCAGAGCTTACATTTGAAGCTCTTGAATATTATCAAATAAAGAGATTGTGCCAGGGATGGAACTCTTGTCTTTTATTAAAATAATTGAAACATACAATCAAGTTTTGGTCTTTCTTTTCCATTTCCTTTATCAAATGGAAAAGCAACATTAACCTTGACAAGGGTATTTAATTAATTTGAAAGTATGATTAAAAAAAAAATCTTGAAAAAATATATATATATTTTCTGCTTCTGTAGCTGAGTGATTACTAATGTAGAAGGCTTGGGAAGCAAGTCTTTATTATTTGTGTATTGGAAAAAAAAGTGGTGTAGAGGAATTGGTTGAGGAGAGGAAAGAAGATTGATCAACTTTTTTCTAATCATGCCTTAGAAAGTGATGACAAAGAGGAAAGTGGATATGCTTCCCTCATGATTATAACTATCTGCTCTCTCTATTATTACTATTATTATTATTATTATTATTATTCCACCTCCACTTCCACTTCCACCGCAAACCCTAGCCGATCTCAGTCCTGTCAATGGCTGTCCCCTCCACTTCTATCTTTCCCTTTTCTTTTCTCCCTCTCTTTTTTAAAGACTTTGGATAAAAATGTACATTTACAAATGAACATTCAAAAATTTTAATGGAAGAGTAACTTTACTACTAGACTTCAATCATCCAACCCCTCTCCTTATTCCCTATAAAGCTGTTCTCTTTCTTTCTTTCTTTCTTTTCTTCTTTCACTACTTTGTGGGGTATATGGGGTATGATATCTCTGTTGGCTTACCTCCACTTTGTTTTTTCTTTTGCTTCTTTGCTTTCTTTTCTTTTCTTTTTTTTTTCCCCGTTACATATGCTGCATAAAATATATTTATCCGTGTTTTTTACTTATTTTCTTTTTAGGGCTTCAACATATATTCCCTTGCACCAGTCAAAGTTATTTTTGAACTGAACATGCATCTTGCTATGCCCACATTTCCCTGCCTTGGATATATATATATATATATATATATATCAGTCAAAGTTATTTTTGAACTGAAATGATCTTGGCTATGCCCACATTTCCTGCCTCTGGATATATATATATAATATATACCTTATATATATTAGCTTATTGCTTGCTTAGTTGCAACTTGCAAGGGGTCCCCAACATATATTCTCATTACATTTATATATTCAGATGTTGTCTTATTTACATCCTTTCTTTGAAAATGGGTTAATTAATCTTTTTGATCAGCAAGAAGAGCGGTCCAATCTATTTGTTTTTAAAATAAGACTTACCTATATTTCGTATATGGATGGTGCTCTATGTCAAATCAATTCGTAAAAAATTTTTTGAAATATTATTATTATTTTATCCTTTTTCCGGTGAATGCATTATAAATACGTCTATTACAACTAAAAATTCAATTTTTATTGATTTGGTATACAGGTCAATGCATATACTAAAAATAAGTAAGTCCTTTTCTTTATTTTTAATTTTTAATTACGGTTTCATATATAGTTTTTTTTTTTTTTTTTTTTTTTTTTTTTTTTTTTTCTTTTTTTTTTTTTTTTTTTTTTGTTACTCCACAAATTGTCTTATCAAAACCATAAAAATGGTTCCAAACAAAATAGAATGGGTTAAGTGAAAATTAACTGCAGTTGAATTAATGAAAGTAAATTAATTAAAATATCAAAATTTGAAGTCATTATTATTATTGGAAAGACTTTAAATACCACTCTTGATGGAACGTGAATAACATATAATATGTCATATTTATTATATGCAACACATAATTAGGCAAATGGTTGTTTTGTAATTTGACAATAAGGAATCGATCTTTCTTTAACCGTTAAACTGGAGAAACCCAAAACGCGGGATACTAAGATCTAAAGTTCAACTACATATCTTGAAATTGTCTCATATGGTAATTTGCAAGTGCCCACATTGCGCATGGAGTGAAGAGAAAGCAGCATCAATTCTTATCTAGCAGCAGCATTATCAGCGTAAGTGAATTTGAAAATTCCAATTTCTTATTGGTTTCACTTTTGGCAACAGTGGTCCTATAATACACACCAACCAAATCTAACCCATGTATCATATAAATTATAATTCTAATAAACATCAAACGGTCTTGAAATTGAAAATTAATACGTATGGCAATTGATTGCAATTAAACAGTAAAAAGAAATAAAAACAAACTGGGGAGCGGATGGATATATAGGACCATCAAAAATATTTGTGCGCCTGTGTTGATGAGTGATGGAAACAGTAGAACCAGATTATTCAAAAGCTTTTTCCTTGACATGATTGACCAGCCAAAAGGCTTTTCTCAGTGGATTATTAGGTGGCAATAATATCTACATGATGATATATCAATAAATATCTACATGAATGATAATATATTATATATAATATATAATATATATAATATATATATATATATATATAAGAGAATTTTTCCTTTTTTTAAAATAAAAAAAAAATAAAAATAAAAATTGGACTAGCCTGGATCATATAAGAGAATTTTTTCCTTTTTTTAAAAAAAATAAAAAATAAAAAATAAAAATTGGACTGCCTGGATCAACCCAACACTGCAAATGATTTGAAGATGGCTGCATTTCCCTAGAACATGATGCGTCCATCGCCATCCGATCAATTATTTGGTAATTTACATCGAATTTCGGTGCAACTAAAGATTCTAATAATATTAATTATAGATTGAAGAATAATAATAATAATAATTATTATTATTATTATTGAAGGCCAAGTAGCCATCATATGATCATAGTAAAAGAGAATTAAAGAAAGAATTTTCACTTTAATCGCCTGCTACGTAGGCTATAAGAAGTGGGTGTGGGTCTTTACATATATGCATGAAATGATGGGCAGGATGAATAATGGAGGGTCCCAAAATCAGCCTTTTGATCATCACAAAGGAATCCCTTGGATTGAGGAGTACTACTAGTTGTAGTAATTAGCAGCAGCCTTGAATCCTGGGTCCCTTTTTTTACTTTTTATGTGCATTAAACAAAAATAATATATCTGCATGTTTTCTTACCATTTTTATATAAATTATTTTGAATTAAATTTCTTATATTTTTAAATATCTTTTTATTATTTTAAATTTTTTAATGCTATAATTAATATACTCTCTGTCTTCTTTTTTTTTTTGAATAATATTATAATTTTTTAACTCAAATATTTTAAATGAAATAATCTAATTACAGTGCTAAAAATATCTATCTATAATTAGCGGTTGAAGTGGTGAGATCAACTTGAATTCTATGAAAAAAACACTAAATCTTGAAATAAAATTAGCTTTATATTTAACAAAATACGTAAAAAAATAGTTGGAAATAAATAAAGAAAAAGAAAATAAAAAACAGGGTATATTTAATTTGAGTAAGTTTCTCAATTTCAACGAGAATATGAAAGTGAAAGGGTATTCAACTCTTTTTAGAGATTTTGAAAGAAAAGGATTATTATATTATCCATTAACGCGTATCAGCAACAATATAAAAAGCAGAGAGAAGAAGAAGAAGAAAAAGCAGAAGAAGAAGAAGAAGAAGAAGAAGAAGAAGAAGAAGAAGAAGAAGGGAAGAAAACACGAAGAAGAAAGTGACGTGCATGTGATCAAACAGGCATTGTGTTCCCCTCATGAGAGTTCTAACCCAAAATAAACAAAACCCACCAATTACTGGTTAAGTATCTTTTTTTGACATTTGGGGTCTCAATACTTTTTTAGTTAATGATGTTTAGGTCATAACATAGTTATGTACTAATACTAAATTAAACAAAAATTAAAATTAATTGGACCCCATCTTTAGACAAGCCCAGACTTTGATCATCATCAACACCACCGACTAAAAGCATGTCATTAGTGGAATCCATCGGCCCCATATAATATCAACATCAACACTGATCTTTGCACATTCTGAAGAAATGGAATATACAAAATCGATCATATTTATTATTTATATGTATATATGTAGCATCTTTTTCACGTAGAAGAAGTAGAATCAATCAACAACGTCTTTAACAAAGGAGAATAAAAGGAAGAGGAAAGGAAATAGCTCTCTTGTTGTTCACTTCTTTTAATGTAAGCCTAAAGCTTGTGAAAATGAGCTTTTCTTTTTTATTCAGAGAAACAATTATATATAGAGAGAGAGTTTTAGTTTATATGTACAGAAACCCTTTTGGAATTGGACCTACGCTTTGCTTGCTAAAGAGATTAGTCTTCAAAGGAAGCTGCTTTTTAACGTCTTTTTTTTTTTTTTTTTTTTTTTGCTTTTTAAGCTACTTTTTTTTTTTTTTTTTTTTTTTTTTTTTTTTTAAATTTTTGGGACAAAAATTTAGCTTTTGCATGCAAATCAAATCCATCTTAGTCTAAAGTATTTTCATTAATTTATTATTAGATTCCTTTCAATTAAAACAACTTCCTTTACTTCACATTTGGGTCATTATGTCTTTTGTTTATCACATTTTAATTAATTTTTCTCTATTTTTTATTTAATTATGTTATATTTTTCAACAACTTCGAGAGAATAGAAATCGCTCTTGAAAAGGCTTTGTAAGCAGTAGTAATGTAAAATAAGTCACTTCTTCGAAATTGTGAAATTTGGTGCACCACAAATATGGGCCAATTGTTTGCAAAAGAATTTCAGCTCTCACCTTCTCTTCTCTCTTTCTTTTTCTTTGTTTTTTTTACGAATATCTCGTTTTCTTTTCTTTTCTTTTTTTGGTTTTTTACAAATCTTCTGCATCTTTTGTTACGATATTAAACTCATTTCAAGGTTCGTAACTACCACTCCCATAAATATAATATGCATATATAAATTCTTAATTTTTCCTTTCAAAAAAAAAACTTCTTAATTTTTAACTCTAATAATTAATTAACAGTATATTTTTTAATGTTAAAATAGTTGTCATATATATTTAAAATGTGTTTTGAATTTTTTTTTTTGGTTTTGAAAACTCTCCTCAAAATTAATTTTTACCCTCCTTTTTATTTTATAAATTTTATGTTGCCTTTTTTTAAACAAGTAAGTCATTTGTTTTTTTTGTTTTTTTGTTTTTTTTTTTTTTTTTTTTTTTTCATTTGTTTTTTTTGTTTTTTTTTTTTTTTTTTTTTTTTTTTTGATGCCAAAAAGCAGTATAAAGCAAAAATAAATGAACCTTCTTAATGGTTTGCTTGGAAGAAAGTAAAACAGGAGGATAAAAAATAACTATGAAAAATAAAAAGAGAAAATAGTTTTCTTTGGTTTGAAAACTGGAAAGAAAAGTATGGGAGAAACGAAAATATTCATTAAAATGCTTAATTTGGTCCAAATTGGAGAGAAAATAAAACAAGAGTGAGCCAAGTACGTAAATTTAATTATTGCATTAGCACATGTTTAATGCAAAAAATAATAAAAAAAACCTAATTTAATAAATTGTACACTGAATAGAAATGTCAGCTTTTCTGAATTCTGATCCACAATATCCGTTCATAGTGAGTTTTGAGGTCTGCAAAAACATATCACTGCAGGGTGAGAGTATTTGGTGTGAAAAGAAATTATAAACTCAAAAAAAAAAAAAAAAAACCAAAAAAACTCAAAAAAAAAAAAAAAAAAAAAAAACCAAGAGATAAGAGTTTTTTCTTTTCCTTTTTTTTTAATGAAGGAAAGAGATAGAACCAGATTAAAATAAAATAATAAAAATTCATATGGTCCACATGAATTCTGTTATGTGAAACAAATTGAAGATAGAAACTGATAGAGGAATAATTGCAAAATCATCATTTTCCAATGTGGAATTTTCATACACACGATCAATATATATCGTTAATAAATTTATGATGATCATCGTACAATTTTCATAATTACCACTACAATTAGTTATTACTAATTAGATCAAAAGAAGAAGTGATAATTACTTAATTAGAAATTAGCACTATTTCAGTATAATCAAAACATCAAACACATGAGAAATTAACACTTTGCATGCCACATCCACTGTATCGATAATAATAATTACATCCATGTACTAAAAGCAATTACAGATTTATAAATTCAATTACGTGGATTATAATATAAGTTAAGTCATCATAATAATAATAAAAGTATTTTTTTCGATATGTATTTCACCGTGGAGATTCATAGTTGCTTCTATCCTAAGTGTTTTTCACTGAATCGAAACTCTTTCCAACCTTATTAATTAGCATCACCATACTCCATTTATCTATTACACCAGTGTATATCCTGAAGGTGCAATTCTATAAATAGGTATAAGGACAAAGATGTCCATGGCAAGACAATCTCATAACACAAAGGACAAGAGCTTGCTACATTATATTAGTGGTAGAGAGACAAACGGGTATCTTGTCCGGTCCATTAATATTAGTAGCAAGTAAATGTGGCATTTCCTCGTGGGATCTATTCTGTCTCGTGACCCATACACACACACATTGTTTCTCAGATAAATACAATATATATACTGCTCTTGTTTCTCAGATATTAATCTTGTTATTGTTATTAATAATTAACTGCTAACGTGATAATTTAATCTGTACATTAATTTGAGAAAAGAGTAGTACTGCTGAGATGCTTTTGTGCATGAACGGTACTTTATTTTAAACTTTGATATGCATAATATATAGGAACAAAAATGATTTAAATATGAAAGATGAGTCAGAAAAACAGACAAAAGAGAGTGCGAGAAGAGACAGAAGAAAGAACCGAACCTTGTAGCTTGTCGTATAGAATACAGATTTTGATTCTTTTTCACTTTTAAAAATTGATAAATCAAAAGTAGGGTTCTGCTTCTG
>NW_023591034.1:0-45845 GCF_014843425.1 Jatropha curcas | reverse complement strand
AATGAAGTAGCTCGCAGCAGCACGTTACGATATAGAGATAGAAAAGAGCTCTTAAGCGCTCTAGAGACAGATATGGAAGTCGATCAACTGCTCTGCATCCGTCTTATCACCCAAATTGCCTCAGACTTCCCAGAAATCTCTGCCAACACCGCAATACGAGAGTCCACCGGGAACTACTAGCAGTAGTCCTGCCCCGAGTTCATCACGCTTGCGAAATCTGCCTTTAGAGAATGATCCTGCCTCTAGAAGCTTATACCTATGAATCAGCATGGTTGACTCACGCTCACCTAACAGGTGTCCAGGAGCAGCCACACGAGGCAAAGAAACTGTTACTGAAGCTTTGATGAGCTCTCATACACAATATTATTGCCTAAGAACTATCCTACCTCTAATTTTAATTAGTATATCGACTAATAAGATAGCTTTGGATAGTCCATTCAGCACAGCTAGATCTCCAGCACTCATAGTATTCCACACTAATGAATGCGACCTTTGTGTCGAAAGCTTCTCACTATGAGAATTCTGATAGCAATCATAAAGTTGATTTTAGAAACAAACTTTAACATCTCACTCAAAAAATGGGGAGAACTTATGATTAAAACTCTTCCTATTATGAATACACGCATTTATAGCATGTTTGGGCGGCAAGGTCCATATTCCATAGAGAGAACTATTATTCAAGCAAGGGAAGGAGCCATCCAAGGGCATCCCATACTCTACATCTCTTCTCCCGATCTCTCATACTTTGTATATAGTTCTGTCATTAGTTCTCCTTCCACTAGGACAGTTCATACGCATTATTCTCAACTGACGTTTCAGTCTAATAGTTGTTTCCTTTCTACAAAGAGAAAGTTGCATGCACCTATAAGGCTCTAAAGGGTCACATATATTCTCACATAAATCATTCAGTAGCATTAAATTGCTGAAAACTCTTGAATCTTTTGGACATTTATTTCTTCCATGTTATTTGTCTTTTTATTAAGATCATCTCATGAAAAAGTAGGAACCTTCCCCAATTAATATCTATAAGTATTTATGTATCTAGATATTTTTAGTACTGAGTGCTTAGGTTAAGATGTTGGTAAATCTTGAAGTCGAAATTAGGAATCGTGAAGTGTGTCCTCTCAGAAGACTTTGTATCATTTCCTTAATCTCCTTTACCACACTATACTTCTTTCTTTTAGTGCTAATTTTCATGTATCTTTTGTATTTTCGTTTGCTCCTATCATTTCTAATTTCTTATTGTAGCTTTTATCTAATCGAAATCTTTTAGAGGCTTTTCATCATGAGACTCACTTCTTCTAATTTCGTACTCTCCCTTTATGACTTATTGTGTATTGAGTTCTATCTTTTTTTGAGACTCATTTACTATTCAGGAGTCTTTTCCACTATGACAGAGAGGATGATAGTACATGCCAATTTGCATTGGAGCTAGACCATATGGATTTTGGTTTCTGGTTGGAACGGTTGTGATAAAGAGAGTACTATGAGAATAATAACGCTTTGATGTAGTGAAAAGCTTATGGTATTTGCGTTTCCTCATGTGTAGCTACTACCTCGCATGCGGCGGGAGTGTTTGTGTAATTATGATTTATTTTACATACCTTGAAATTATTGTAAAATTCATGTCAATATCAAGCTACTGGATAAACTTAAACTGAATTTATAATATGTTACATGATTGTGTATTGCAGCTATTCGGCCACTTGAGCAATTCAAGTTATTTTATTAATACTGAAAACACATTATATATACCCTATAAAAACCATCACTAGCTTTGGCTTAGCTTTAATTAGATATCCTGAGGAATAAAGAGCTGCTCTTGGTTAAGTGAGTGGCTTCTAGGGTTTTGAAGGATAATTCAGAGGCTTATGTATTCTCCCTCCGTAACTTTGAATTTGAGAGTTATTTTGATCATGGAGTATGGACTGGAAATAGAATTGGAAATAGAACTGGTTAAAGTGAGACTTGAATTAAATGCATAGAGACACACCGAGATAGTTTTTGGGTAAATATTTGATTATTTATTTATATATCTCAAAGAGGGTAATTGTGCCCAGTGTGGTTGGGTGCTGTTTAGAAACTTGCTTTATGTTGTTAGACTATGTCGTTTTGCGAAATATTTGAGTTTTTCAATGAAATATATTTTTGATCCAGATCTTCAGATTTTATCGTTAGGATGTTATATGATAAAAATATCAAGTAATGAACATAATTTTGGGTAACTCTTTCTGATGCATATTGAGGCAATTCCTCTCACGGGATTGAGAATGATAACGATTATCCTTTGAGCGCTCACATCATACAATGATTTTTACTTTGATCATTGCGACTCAGCAGACAACATCCTTGCGAAAATCTCGTGGTCATATCGGGCACACGACAATTGAATTTATGGGCCCAGTTACCACTGATCTCATCATCATCTTTCTACACAATTAGAGATCTTCGCTGCCCTCGTTGCAACCAAGTTCCGCAGTTACCAGACTATTCTCTCTAATGTGTCTCTATCATTGAATTGCGCCAACGGTCCTTCCCATTACGCGAATCAGTAAGCTTATCTATGTTTGGTCCTATGCACGCGAACAGGCAAGAAATAACGAATAATACGAAATAATGAACTCGACTATGGAATAGAAATGTAAATGCCATCCACCATACCCACACTGAGAAAAACACACGAACGATAACTCGTATCCTTTGTATGAGTGTGTGTCAGAGCACTTGGAATATGTTCGTAAGTCATACCTGCCTGACTATGTAAAATTGCTTGGCCCAAAAATGTGAAAAAGCGAAGCTTGACAATTTCCTACTAATAGTGTAAGCAAACTATGCTATCACATTCGAACCTGTTATCCTTCGGCCTTTTGTATATATCGAGGAAAGTGTACATCCCTCCACTAAAATGCGGTATGCAATTCGTTGTGAATAACCTTTCGCTAGGAATAGAGCCACATACCTAAAAGTGTCTGACAGCGCCTAAACGAACCAAGAAGCAATAGCTAGTCATCGATTATACCAAACTCTGCGGAACTGCAAATAAGCCAATATGATGCAGCCGCGAACCTGAATATTAGCAGAACCCACTTTTTACTGCAGAACGGAGTACATGTTCATTGACACATACCGAAAGTATATGTAATCCCACCTTATATATGGAACTCATTGCTATTATTAACTTGAAGATAAGAGACACATTTGGAATTCCAGCTTTCCAGTAACAGCCAGTCGACGCTTGAGACTATTAGCTCCGCTCACTCTAGAAGAATCAAATTTTGATGAGAGATCACCTAGAACTGGTCCTACAGTAGAAGAAACAGAATAATACTTCACTGCCTTTTCGGAGGTCCGGGTTAATGCACTCTAGCCGGTAGAGAAAATCCATCACAGCACGGAGAAGCAATCGCCAACAAACCCAATAGACACCGTCACATATGTGGTCCCGAGAACCACTAGGAGCCAGGGAAGGACCGGCCCTCGGCGGCTCCGGACGCCAGAGAGAGTCGAGTCGACTATGTGAGGGGCACGCCTGCCAGTGAATTGCTGGAAAAGCTCGTTGCAAAAATTAAGATACAATCCTATTACTATTCAATCTCAATTTTTTTTTTTCTGCTGGAATATAAATTAGCACATAGCGCTGGTACCAGTCATCTTGAACATATTTAAGAATAAATATCGACTGCATGGCGACTTGCTATAACCAAACTCCGTTGTGCTCGTTATCTACTCACTTGACGCAAGTATCTTTCTGTGAATGTGACGGAGGATGCCTTTTTACTTCTCTTCTCTCCTGCCTTATACGCTCCTTTTGATATCTTACATGCTTTTCGTTGCGTCTATTCCTCAGAGCAATAAGTTACTTCAAAGTGCCTTGGTTCTAATAACTATTCTGATTGCTCTTTGGCGTAGATTGTGCCACTACTTCTGGTCACTCGTTAAGAAACTTAAAAGAATTAAATTCCTAAAAACCTTTCTATATTTCCAGTCCGGCACGCTCCAGATCGAAGGACTAAGGCTTATGGAAATTAGTTGGCTTGAGAGTACTAGTATAACAAGCCTCCGAATAGCCTAAATGCCCAAAGTACGAAAGGAGAATGCCAGCCTAGGCCTAAATCGAGGAGTTTCTACACATCTACGCGCATAACACCTCAAACCATTAATGACTTCGCTGCTTATTTATTGAATATTTACGACTCATTGCATATTTCTCTCTACTCCTAATCTCTAACAACTGCATAAATGCATTCACGTCAATTATTTGGCAAAAACAACACTGGCACAAACAACAGCAGGAATTTAATACATGATACAAACTATAGAATATATATATGAGAGATTAAAAAGCACTAATAAGAACAAACTGGGAATAACACGCTTCACGTTTTTAGAGCTAAAGTTAATCGCATACATTGATCAAGGTGTAAGTTAACAAAGAGACCACGTAAAATTCCCCGGACGAATAGTTGCTGTGAGAACATGTTTACCCAAGTCCTAGTGGAAGACAAGTAATGTTTTATAGGACTATGGTATATGCTCCACATAATTCACCCTTGTATGAGTTTTGCTTAGTCAATCACAGTGAAGGCACAGAAGGCTTTATGACAAGTCCACACTTGAATTAGTAGATAATTTCCATAGGTAGTGGATGAAAAGGCCTCTTAAATTTAATATAAAATACATAAATAATAGTAAACAACACTGAACCAAAATCGTTTTTTGTTCTCTCAATGTGCAACTATAATATCATGTAGTCCTTAACAAAGTTATAATGCAGTTAATTTACGGTTTCAAATTCTGAAATCGATTCCAAGTTATCAATCGAGCAAAATACAAAATTGCCATAGAGTCAAGAATATGATTAGATATTAAGGCCTTACTATTATTTTTTCAATTATGAGCGAGACACAATTAAAAATTATTAAAGATCGCACTCTATGTCAGCATAACGATAACTTCCTTCTTTGAGATATTCTAAAACACCAGAGCCTCTTACATATATTAATTCAACATTTTAGGACAGAGAGTAAAACATGTTGAGCCTTTATGATTTCAATCGGTAATATCATCACGACACTTGCAAGTATGTGTCGGATACACTACAAGGAAGTCCGACCCCAATCAAATGTACAAGTCATTTTCGAGAACGATAAATAGACAGACGGGTTTACAAAATAATGGTCATATATAATATTAGAGTTCAAGACTGTAGCTACAATCGCCTAACATACAACCACTCAATCAATTCCATATTGAGCGGACAAACAGGAGTTATGCCTAATTTTACAAAATCTCTTCTTATGAATTGATGGCACTAACACTATGCGTATATCAAATAACATGGTATTTTATGGATGACTAACAACGCCAATATAATCTAAAGATAATGTCACAAATTTCTTTGGGTCTTATAAATTCGACATCCAAACAGCATTAAGACAGCTATGTTTTCAAGCACAATATAATAGGAGTTTACACCAAAATAACAGATAATTTCTATTTATTAATCTTATCATTTTTTTGGTAGTTAGGTGTCCAATCAACTAAAGTTTAAATATAATTATATATGGAAAGGATTAAAAAAAACAGAAAAGAAAAACAACCTCTGATCTAGAATAAAACCGCAACTTAAGCCCAGTCAACTCCCACTGTAGCCAAAAAATCGCTGCCCTATATTATAATGAAACACAAGGCGGACTATCAGGTATACTATCGGAGTAGAACAGTCATGTAAATCTTGCAAGACATATCTCAACACACACACAGAAGAGAAGATATATAATCCGTAGCAAGTGCATACGTCAGACATGGTTGGTCCTCTTCCCAGCTTTCTTGTAGTGTAGGATGCAAAGAATGGTTTCGATTAAAACCGGCCAAGTACATGACGATGTGAACAATTTGCAAGGAGTTTAGCCCATCGATCCTCATCAAGCAGGTACTTGCAAATAAGGTTGTCCTGAAATCTTACGATAAATCAGAGATCTCTTCTAGTTCTGGGTCCCATAAATTATCTGGATACAGGCGAGTAATGCAACCTTTTTCAAATGTAGCACAATACTGAGGGCAATGTGATGTATACTCATTCAAATCTAGTTAGCTATTCAGTATCTTATAACACTCAGACATAACTATAATGTCTATACGAGGATCATCTACCAACAACTCTCTTTGTGTATATCGATAATTGAAATTGTGACCTCTAATACTATTTTTGGAGTAGATACTTCAAATAAAATAATTAATCACATGTTTAATTGTTGAGAGGAAAATGATACATGGTAAATTATAAAAAACTATTTAAAATTTTAGCGTATAGGTCTACAACTGGTAACATAGTTGATTTTTTTTGCTCCGGCTTGAGGTTCTTGAAATCTCTGCCTCATCACAGACAAACTCAAACCTTAAATAGCAACGAGATCTCTCGTCAACGCGTGGCGTACGTGGCCATAACAATAATACAATCTTCCGAAACACAATATCCTTTTATGGTCCGTTCTTTAATTCATTAGCACTAGAGGGCTTAAAAATACGGATTAATGCCTCTATAAGCTCCGAATTATTCACGGCTGTGGGCTGCTTTAGTGGGCTAACTCCTACAATACACGATACTTCTCGAGGTCTGACTTTGCGGGCTCGGGAACAGAGCGGAGAACAGTGCCATATTTCCTCCGTCTACTCCTTATGTTATTTCCGTTTTATTGTATATAACAATTCATAAAATCGGGAACTACAATATACGATTGTTGTGTAATACTTACTTAATCCTGCCTCTTCCTTTTCTTTGTAGTGTCAGTGGAAATGAAATATATATTTTAAATTTATTCACGTCAATGTCCAAATATAGGTTTTTGACAATAGGTGAGTTAAGCAAAAACGCACTAAAGCATAAGCATAAAAATTCTAGAAACTGCTCCGAATGTCTGCTTTAAACCATCACTTACATTAAGAATGGCTTAATAAGGCTATGACGAAGTTATGCTGGAACGCGTAACTGACATTTTACACTGTTACACAAAATCACATAATTGTAATAGGAACGAATTATTCGTTTATTTATTTGCAGCGTGATTAAAATTGAGCATATTCCTGTCCTTCTGTCATACAATTGCAATAAAACTACAACCGCACATTGGTTCCAAACGAGAACACGCTTGTGCGCCTTCTTCCTACTACACTCGTTCCGTGCACAAGTCACATCGCATGAGTGGTCCGGAGTCAAATGACTAACGAATAACGACCCAGCAATGAGCTTATAATAGACTCGGAAAGCAGAGAGAAAATCCACTTATGCGACTAACTATTATCTCCGTCTATTATGAGCATTTTTATTGTTCTTGATTCTAACTGATACAGCATGTATCCAAAGCGTCCTCCCCTGGTTAGTATACCCTATATTGACAAATTGAATTGAAATTGTAAACGGCCACCGTATAGCTATCTTATAGTCATAAGATCTATTGGATTTTTGCATTAGACTACATTCTACTGCCTAAGTCAGTGGACCATAATTTATGGGAGAAATGCGGCGATTCTCGAGCGAAAGTTGTTAGGAGTTTTAGACACCAGCATCTAAGAGATCCCAAGAAGCACAAATTAGAGCTCTTTATTATTGATCAAACGCAATGGTGCTATAGTAGAGATTATGTAGTCTCTAATCACTTCAATGGTTTTCCAATAATTTCGCGGTGTTCCAACATGCTTTTAAAAAGTGACCAGTTTTGATTTTTTCTAAAACTTGATAATTATGCGATTCTTTATATTTTCACTTGATATTTAAATGGGTCAAAATGTGAAAAGACGCGTAAAATAAGAAACTAATCGCTGTAAATATTGCGACTGAGTCCATGTAAATGGGGACATAAACTCACATATAGAATAGAAAGTTGTAGAAATTTAGAATCCCAAGTGAAAGTACATATAAAGGTGCTAAACCATGCCAATTAGATTCTACGTAATGTTTTCTTTCCAAAGAATTCCATTCGGTGTCTAAGTTCATGACATTTAATCAACCCACGAGGATAAAAAGGTATCAAGAGCAAATAATAATTACTTCGCACACTTTACATTAGCTCAAAATGCATCAATAATAAGTGAGATGCATAATACTAAGCTATCGAAATTATGATGTATATATTCCAGCAAATAAATTAATAGAAAATGTACCTATTCATATTTTTTTTAGAAAAAGGGGACATAGAGATGAGTAGAGGATTACACTTCAAGGTTTTTATCTTACCGATCTGCGACTGGACTTGCCATAGAGGAGTCAGTCCGGCCCAACTGTATGTGTACCGGAGGTCATCTGCTTTTATAACCATATAATTGTGAAAAATCTAAATTCAATGAAAGAAACAACATGGCCACTTCAAGTGATAGAAGGACTATACTATAACGTATCTACGAGTATAATCTGAATTTCGGACTCTGTGCTTTTGAGGTGAGAAGTCATCTGCAAGTGATTTATCTGTGTCCACAACTGGGAAAAACTGGGAATCAAATTCCCTTATTTGAATGGGCACAGGTCCGATAATCTTTCAGTTTGTGACCACCGAACACAATAATGCGTACCTGTGATCATGGGCCAGATAAATACTCCTCATAGAAACGAATCCGACTCCATTCTAACACCATCTGCGCCGTCCGACAGACCGGATAGGGCTTGCACACCTAGCTCCGCCCCCATTCACCCTAGACGTGTCGGGTACGATCGTATTACGCCGGCGGCTGAAATCAGAAGTGTCTACCGGGCCAAACCTGTAACCTGACGGTTCCTCTTTTGGTCTCGCCCCGGCCAGCGCCAGAGCGAAAGTACCGAACAAAAAATCGACATGATAGCACCATAACAGAGAAACAAGAAGTTACCATACTCTGAAATGGCAGAAGCTGAAGGAAAGGCCTGTGCTATAGCAACAAGTGAAAAGCAAGTTGACCCACAGGACACGGCTCCACCAAGCCTCTGACGCCGAGGACCCTGAAACGAGTCTCCAGTGGAAATGTTCTTCGCGGCCCGATGGACCGCCATCGGAGAGCTCCGGCGGCCACCTAGCCCCCTAAAAGCGCCCGAACCCGGCCCCAAGAGCCCAGTCGAGACAAAACAGCGTGACACACGAACAAATTTGTGTCTACAATTCCGATATATAACAAACAAGAACCTAAGATCATTCCAACCCTTGAATGACTGCATAGGTTCTCTGTTTTCTCAGAATCGAGCCTCTTGCAGTAACCTGTTGTTGAACGATTCCTTAAATACTATTGGCTATTATTACTTGAGAGAGAAACATTTGGCATTCCAGTTCCAGTAAACAGACTCGACGGCCTACCTTGTCACTGAGTAATCTGGATACTACATAGAAGAAGAACACTGCTCTCACTCCCCCCACGCTCCTGTGCCGATTTCTTTCTTTTGCTCTCCTGCATTTTTCTTGTTTTATTTTAGCTTATTGATATCTTGGCGTTCTTGCGCAATGTAATTGAACAACAGATTATAACAATTAAGACTCTAATTAATATTCCTTAACGGAGGAGCCTTAAACACCATGCGACGTTAAGGAGATAGTTTGAATAAGGGTGGCACGCGAGCGAGTTAGACACAGATGATTACAGCCAGGTAACTATGTCACAACTAAACTCATGACTAGAAATTTTGTTTCAATTTTTAGCCTGGAAATTCTCATGTTGTAGCCTTCACCAATATCTTAACTTAGATATAACTACTCTCTTAAAACTAACTCCTACAACTGCATAAATGATCATTCGAACATCTATCCTTAGGCATTATATAAAACTGCCTTTCAATTAATAAAATTTTTCTTTACGGTGCGTTATAAGATGCATCCATTGTACGGTTATTATTGCAACATAAATGTGGTAGATATATATAGCACTGAAAATACCCGACGATAGAATTCCGTGCTCTATAGAAGCCACAATAGCCATCTACGTCTAAATATTAACTAGCTAATGGTATGTGGCCTATTGCACTTCTAATCTAGTTCGTAATGCAAGTTGCGGGCTAGTATAAATTGTTTCTGCAAAATTAATGCAAGGATTAATATCTGTGCTAAAAAGTCTTCTCTTACTGCAATATATAAGTTTTGGCAAAAAATGCTACAATTAAATCAACCACATTTTGGGCAACAAATTGCCCCGGTTCAATCAATTTTCGGCAAAGCAGAATTGCCTATAACATTAGATTAACTCATTAATCTGTTAGTTTTTCAGTCGATACAAATTCGCTCGTGTAATATCTCAATCACATATTATCTTTGGCGTCCAAAATGCCTTCAACAGGAACATTTCGCTTTCTGGCAAATTAAATTTCGCCTTACAGTCAATCAATTCTTCGGTGACAATACGCCCAATCATCCAACTTTTTGGTCAATAAATTGCCTAACATCAATCTCATGTGGCTAAACACCTTCAAATTTAAATCAATCTTTTGGCCATAGCCCATCTGATTACCTGACAAGACATTAGAGGTCTAAGTAGTCCTGAGAAACAGATTTCCTTCCTTCGCCAGTCGGACCACGATCAGAGTATAGGAGTTTTGATAACTAGAAAGAGCCCCTACTAGTCAATAGAAAGAGCAGGAATGCCAGCTAGTTCCTAATGAAGTCTCCATCCCCATCCTCCTTTGATTCTGTTTATTTAGACAACACAGCAACATGTCAGAACAAAATTCAGAACAACCTGATAAGAAAAAAAAAAAAATCAAAATGGGAATAAGCTCACTTTGCAGTTTCATAATTGACAAGGTTAGCAAAAAGAATCCCGAATGGGTGACATTAAGCCTGGAAGAGTAATGTTAAGGCCTACCACGGTATTCTCGAGGTGCTATCTCAGATGAAAGAGGCACCGCCTGATATCCGATGGTGACATTAAGCTGGAAGAGTATGTTAAGGCCTCCACGTATTCTCGTAGGTGCTATCTCAGATAGGAAAAGAGGCACCGCCTGTGATCCAATAGAAATTTTAATTATTAAATATAGTAACAACTGAACCAAATTTGTCAATTTCATACAGATTATTGTATGGTTATTAAGGTTATCAAATAATCAAGACAACAGATGAAAAGTCAAAATTGGTAATTAGGACAACATTTCAATTTTCAGGAAAATTAAATTATTAAAGAACCAGGACAGCAAATCCCCTAAAGTCCAACCGAGTCATTTTTAAATTTAAGGTAGCTGTTAGGTGTGTTTCAAGGTGTACATCAGCCACAAGACTTGTCACACAGGAAGTCGAATGTAAAGTCCAAGAAGTGACAAAGGGATAGGATTAAAAAATTCAAAATTGTCCACCACACAACCAATGACTAGAATCTGAAACCGATAATATTAAAATAATAAAAAAAAAAGGACTTTTCAAAAGAAAAAAGGAAGATGCAGAGGAAATCGGGTTCTTTTGCCACTTTTTCTGGACACATCCCAACTAAACATCTCTTTCATATGATCTCATCTGAAATAAAGCCAATCAAGAAAAAAGGGGTCTCTGTCACATGTATAAAGCCTGAAAAACTAGAATATATTAAATCCAGGAAATTAACATATAACTATCTTTACCTCCTGTAACCATATCCCAATAGTTTAATTCATGTTACCAAAATTAATAAACTTTGACATTTTAACAAATTAACTCAAATTTTCTTACCAAACATCGTCCCCAGAATGTATGGAAACCTTTGTTAATTATGGATTTAATATTAATAAATGAGTCAAATTGTTTTTCATATTCAACAATTGACAGCTTGAAATTATAATTCACAAATACAGATAATTTATATTTTAATTTATTTTTGGTAGTTAGGTGTCAATCAACTAAAGTTTAAATATAATTATATAATGAAAAGGATAAAAAAAAAAAAAAAAAAAAAAAGGAAAAGAAAAACCCAAACCTGATACCCAAAACGACTTCCGCATCCGAGTAAAAATCCTGCAATAATGAGCCATGCAAGGTCTTTGAGGCAGCGGAGTATTAAGGAACGGACACCAAACAATAAGAAAACCCAGGCAATCAACATGGTTGGCCCTTCTTCCTAGCTTAAGAACTACACCAACAATGAAGAAAATCCCAGCAATCAACATGGTTGGCCTTCTTCCTAGCTTTCTTGTAGTGTAGGATGCAAAGAAAGTTGCGATCAAACCGGCCAAGTACAGTGACGATGTGAACAATTGCAGCCCTTGATTATCATACTTGCAATAGTTGCTGTTGATATTAGGATCCTTTGTCTTGTCATATACGGTAGGGAAGAACTTTTTCAAGAAATCTGGCATGGATGTAACCCCACCTGCATCGTATCAAACCATAACTAAATTAAATCTACCAAATCTTTTTATATTATATTTAAACATTTTTTATATCCTTCAAAAAAAAAAAAAAAAACTTTGTTGTAACAAATTGAACATGGATTAAAACATTAAAATTAACCTATGGTTACAGGAACATATTATTGTCGGTGTCTGTCTCTGTAACCAAGCAACAACCGCAACGAGATCTCTCGTCAACGGTTGTGGTAACTCAATTTCCAAAAACACCTTTATGTCATTAAATCAAGCAAGGGATTATACGGTAATTCTAAGCCCAACACAGCCTTTTCGGCTGCTTTACAAGCTACATACAACTCCATTTTGGCGGGACAGAGCGACGTGCCTTTTTTCGTTAGCCTTTTTTCCATTTTTGAAAACTCTAAAAAACAACAATATATTTCTTTTCTTTCCTTTTCATTTCTTTCCTTTCTGGTTCATTGAAGAAATTATTAAATTTCAGCTAAAAATATAATAGTATTGAAAAAGAAAAGCATAATAACCTGAAATTCCAACGTCGTAACCAAACATGAGGCCACCAGTAGCAGCCATTATGCAAGAAATGATGACGATCGGCGTTATCTTCGCCTCGAAATGAACTCCTTCGGCCGACGCGGCCGCAAAACCTCCGGCAGGCATGATTGTCGATCAAAATCAAAACACCAACGAAACTTAAAACTCGAAGAGAAAATCACTTGCACTAACTATATATATATATATGTATATTTATATATCAACTCTTCCAATAACTTATGTAACTGAGAGTTTGAGAATGGAGAAGAGGATAGGCTTATATCTTGTGAAGTGGAAAATGGCAGGATGAGGAGAGGAGCTTATATAGACGCGATAAGAGAGTTAAATGAAATGACCGTGTGCAATTTACGAAATGGATGATGTTGGTGGGTACCACCGCCAGATCTTCCACGTGGCGATTCTAAGTTATACTCTACCTTCCACGGCTAGCAGTCAACCAACGGCTCTATCAGATTCTCAACTCCCACCTTAAAAAAAAGTTTATAATATTATCTTAAGCCATAGATTTTGAATTTCTTTTTATTTATATTATTATTGTTAATTTGATTTTTGTGTGTGAAATGAAACAGACATCCATAGAATGTAATTACGAGGGGATGCGATGGTGCCACGTCGTAAGAACATGCAGTTTAAGATTGAATTGATAGTCGGCTTATTTTTAATCAACATCAAGAATAATTAAGTTAAGTTGGAAGAAACGTGCAGTTTTTTTATTTTTATTGTCAGTGAAAACAAGAACGAGAATTTAAAATAAATAAAATGAAACAAGAAAAGAATATTTGAAAAATCAAAATTGGAGGTTATGCAATTGACTTGCTATTCCTTCTTTCTTATTTTATTCTTATTAATAAGACAAATCTTGGAAGATAGTAGGTTTTGTTTTATATGCTATGATAATAACGTAAACAAATGGACATCATAAATCAGCTTAAACATAATGAAATTATATTAATTTTTCAAACGATCTTAAGATATATTCGCCTAGGGCAATTCTGTATATTTTAAAATATTATTTTTGGAGTTTATTATAATAATATTTCGATGCTATTTGTCTAAGAATAAGAAAATCAATCAGAATAAAAAAAATAAGAAAATTGGATCAAGCAAATAAGGAAAGGATCAGAATCAGAATCAGAAAAATAAGGAAATTGAATAAGCAAATAAGGAAAATATCAAACGCAATTATTGTAAATATTCTATAATAATTATATGTTGTGTATATAAACTCTGCAATTCACAGATTAAAAGGAATGAAAAAAGAATTCTTTTTAACCCTAAAAGCTATCAATTTGATCGATTAACTTAATTTCGATATATATATTTTAATATATATATATATATATAAAGGAAAACCATCAATTAATTAGTTTTATCAATTTCATATAATGTTTTGGACAAGTGAAGTGGTTTCCAACTCCTTAATGGTAATGTAATAAGGTCAATCCCACATGGGAACCGTATGATAGCACTTTGTGGAATTGTCAATATTTTTGTTTACTGTACATGTAATGTATAGAAGTACCATATTGACAAATGGAATTGAATTGTAAACGCCGCCGTATAGCTATCTTATAGTCATAATTTTGAATTTTTGCATTGATATTCTACGGTCAGTGGAAAATTTAGAAAACGATTTGCGACTTGTAGTTTTAGACTACACAAGATCACAAGAAGCAAGTTGGTATCAGAAAGCACGGCAGCATCTATCTTCTTTCCTATTACCTTCAAATGCTTTAAGGCCTTTTGATTTTTCCAAAATTGATGGATTTTTATTCCACTTTAATTTAAAGGGGCAAAGGAAAAGAAAAAGGAAAAAGGAAAATTCACTATCAAAGGGATAATAATTTGAAAAGGAGAAATTTTGAACCAGAGGAAGAATAAAGTGCTTTACGCAATTCTATTTTCATTTTCAAAGAATCCATCGGTTAGTTTACCGGAAAATCAAGAATATTTTGCATTACACAAAATAATAATAATAATAATAATTGATCTAATCTAAAATATTTTCGCAAATAAATTAATAAGATAATGTAATTGTTTTTTAAAGGAAAACTGTGGATTAATAAGATTCTGTCAACTGTATCTTCGTCATTGCTTTTATAAAATACTAATAATTAGTTATTGTACTAAATTGGGATATGATTGCAATATAGTTCATGAAACACGTGCAACTGTTCATATTATTTAAAAAGAACCAACGGAAAGAAGAAAATATATTTTCTTTTTAAAAAATGCCTTTGTTTGGGCTCACGCTCTATTATTATATATGATGATCTTGCGTGCTAATAGGACAGGGAAATAGCGAATTACTTCTTTTTTTTTTTTTTAAAGAAATAATTTTTCAAAAACAAAAATTTCACACTGTCTAAACATTTCGAATCATGTCGGTGTAAATAAAATTTATGTGAAAATACTGTTCGTTCCTGTTATTTCAATTTATCTTAATCATTGAAAGACTTAAAATAATTCTACGCCTCAGCTCAAAAAAAAAAAAAAAAAAAAAAAAAAAAAAAAAAAAAAAAAAAAAAAAAAAAAGGTAGTTTGAATATTTGGAACCGACATCCAGGCATGAGGGAATCCATGTGATGAGGAAATGTTTTTGAAAATTTTGTTCAATCATTAATTTGGAATGATGATGTAAATATTACGTTACTGATGTGTATAGTATGAGAGGCTACCGATATTGACCATTTTAGCTGTACAATGCAGTGGAAGAAAAAGCTTGAGCTGTTATATTTTTAGATAAGAAGATACATGCAAAGTAATTAAAAAAAGAGCAAAAACGTGGTGCTAATTAAAAGTTTGTAGGGGAAATTAGTCAAAGAGATGAATAGCTAAGCTTAATACAATATAAAAGAAAAGGAGACTGTCTGACTGTGTACTGAGTCAGACAATTAAAAATAATAACAGCCACTGTAAAATCTGACTCGGAAACCCACAAGAAAATCATGATTAAAGATCCATGTTTCTCTTTGAATATTAGGGTTTCAACTGATGGTGATTGAGAAAATGTAAGTGCTTCCTCCACAACTACTCAACTACTTCATTTCATTTCTCGTTCTTTAACTGTTTTCTTCTTCTCATCTTAACACTGTCAACCATGGAATAACTAATTAGCTATATAATGGCTAAGAATAAGCTATTGGCCCTCATTCAAACTAAAACAACTTTTCTTTCCATATACTGATTGTTTATAAATTGTAACCGAATGGATTCATTTCCATGTTATGAGCAATATCCAAAGAAAGAAAATGCATATTGAACAAATTTCTATTTATTAGAAAGGAAAATGGATGGAAAAACAAATGATTTAGACCTAAACTCATGTGAGCAGCAGACTCATCTTGATCAAGGATCAACCTTGAACTATGGCTAAGCCAAACCAATTCCACAACAGGATTTTGATAATTCTTCTCTCAAACAAATAGATCTGCGAAATTCAACTAAACCACATACAAGCGCAGAGCAAATTCTAGAATTGGTAGATAACACAGTAAGTTGTTGGAGAAAAGAAATAAGGAAAAGAAAGACCGCTGAGAATGGGTTTTTTTTTTTTTTTCTTAACTGTTTGGTCAGTTTGATTACATCTCCATATATAATACTAAATTAACAATATTTTTCCACGTTTTTTAGGCTACGATTTTATTTTTTTTTGGAAAATATTTTCTTTTTTTTTTTTTTTTTTTGGTAATATCAGAAATATCTGTCTCTTTTTTTTTTTTTTTTTTTGAAAAGAAAATATTTTCAATTTGTAGATAGAAAAGCACTTGTTGAATATCCGCAAATGTTTTTATAACATCAGAACAGAAAAACTTATCCACATGTTTAATCCAATCATCACTAATAGTCACCCATATTGTTCATTATTAAAATACACACCAGCAATGAATCATCAACAATTACTACAATTTATTATTATTTTTATATACTTTTTCATATTTAATAATAAAATTTTAATATGAAACTTTATAATTTTTCAATTTGTTATAGTGTTATAAATTTAAAATTTTTAATTAATATTCAGTATTACAGTTAAAGGGAAAAAAAAACATGTTATTTGGAAAATAAGTTATTTACTACTGGGTAAGGGCTACATGAAATTTGTGAGCCCGAATTGATCTGGGCCAACATTCTAAGCTTTTAGACAGATTATTAGCCGCGAAAAATCGCCTTACGTGTACTGTTCTCGAAGTCATAAATTGGACGCTTATGTTTATATTTTCTTTTGTCTAATTTTCACTAACTAATATATGCAAAGCAACTCAAAAAAAAAAAAAAAAAAAACAAAAAAAAAAATCTTATTTCACCTTTGCTATATGCAATATTAAGTTAAAAACGTGATTGATAATCTTCGAAAAAGAATGTTATTCACAATTAAGCCTTTCCCAAATGTAAAATATTATAAATTTATCCTTTTGTACAAACCAAATAAAAATTTAAAAACTTAGCGGAGTAATCTTCTATATCTCATTTATTGAGCGTCTTTACTTTATTCATCAACTAAATAAAATCATAATTTCTATTAGAACAAATGTAATTACTGTTTTAATAAGAAAATAAGATATAATTTAAAAAAAAACTCTCATTTTATAAACCACATATATAGGTAAATTAACTTGCCACTAGGATCGTAAAAAAAAAAAAAAAAAAAAAATCTTATTTCACCTTTGTATATGCAATAATTAAGTAAAAGTTGTTGATAATCTTCGAAAAGAATGTATTCACCAATTAGCCTTCAAATGTAAAAATATTATAAATTTATCTTTTTACAAACCAAATAAAATTAAACTAGCGATAATCTGTCTATACTCGATTTATGAGTTTACTTATTCATCAAACTAATAAAATATAATTTTTTATTAGAACGAATGTATTTTTTACTGTTTAATAAGAAAATAAGAATAATTTAAAAAAAAAAACTCTATTTTTATAAACCATATATAGGTAAATCTAATCCACTAGATCGTAGATTTCTCTTGGATAACCCAACAATATTTATCATCAAATGCAATAAACAAATGATTTCCAAAAAAAAAAAATCATCAAAGGAGCTTTTAATGCAGTAAAGAAGGCCATATATCATAGATGATAGATGTCCTTTTCATGTTATGGATATTCCAATGAATTTTTACTTTAAGAACATGGAATTGGGGAAGGAATTACATTTTTTTTTTGCCTTTTATAGTGTTTTATTTGGCAGAGTACATTTGCTTTATTTGGGCTTAAGAATTATAAATTTATTGCAGGTAAAAACTTAGAATACAAGTCATATTTGGAAATGTTAGAGTCACATATTTGTAATTTATGTAACATAAACAAGCAGTGAATTTAGATTGATTGTATGTCAGTGATTATCATGTGCAGTTCAGTAACCTAATAAGCAGTAGGAGTTGATTTTTTTATCATAAACAAGAAGAAAGAGACCCCACTTATTATAATGACACGCTATCAACACTTGGCCTTGTCATAGCTTCTTGTGTCACCATCTGACCAAAAGAGTGTGTGGTGTGTTGGCTATCTAGTGACATAAATTTTACTGCAACTCAAGCAAATTAACTGATTTTTTTTCTTTTTTTCTTTTTTTCTTTTTTTTTTTTTGATGTTCTCCTCCATCAAAAAATTAAAAATAAATAAATAAAATGAGAAAAGAGTAATTGCATATCAAAAAAGTGGAATATAATTAGGACAAAATTTGTCCTAACTACCTATTTGCATTGCCTACCCCATAAATCATAATGTACCATCTATTGGATTTTAGATTTTAATCACATGTTCCATCCAAATATTATTTCTGCATATCTTATTATATTATATTATAATATGAATCATGTTTTACGGGATAATGTTTTTTTTTTTAAAAGTTACTCTGCAGTAATAAATTTATTTTCATCTCTAGCTAGTTCTAGATTATATGAATTAGGAATTAAATTGAATTTTATATTTCCATATCATGTATTTTTTTTTTAAAATTGCTTATTTATTATTAAATGGTAGAGAGTTTCATCACAATTCAAGAGTGACTAATTAATTAATTAAAATACTTTTTTTAAAAAAAGAATTTATTAAGATACATAGTTTTTACTAAATAAATGTATTTTACTGTAGAAAATTAATAAAAAAAAGTACACATCTCATTCAAAGAAAAATAATAATCAGGTGTCCAGCTGAGGTCTTAATTACTGAAGTGATTTTGTAATGATTGACGATCGTTACTTTTAACAAATATGGAAATGGCAATTTGTGAAAATAAATCATTGAAATTAAGCAGTTATTATTTAAAATAATAAATAAAAAAAATTAAAAAACATAGTTTGAATTCTTGGTTGGGCCAAAAGCTTAAAGATATGATTGGTGGGGTGGCATCACAATACGTCACCGTCAAGGCCACATTAGATTTACTGTAATCATAATGTTTTTGTTCAACTTCTTAATATCATTTGTCATTAAAATTAATTTCTGGATAGTGACTGTTTTTCCTTCGGATTGCATTCACAAAGATGTGATTTGTCCACATACGCCTTCTTCACCATTACTTCTTAGGTAACAATGCATTTAATAATTCCTTTCTTACCCGTTTTTAATTACTTCTTTTCTAAAATTTAAAAGGGATTAGCGACTCTCAAATCTAAGTAATTGCCGTTTTTTTTTTTAATAAAACTGAAAATTTATTAATAAAAAAATTAGTATAAGAAAATTATAATATGCATAGAATAGGAATGATACAATAAATATAAACAATTGAATTTTTTTTTATTTGGAGATTATTGTAGCAAAAAAATTAATATTTTTTTAACTATAATGTAATGAAATGTAATATAATCCATATGATAAGCATTTTTAAATATAAATCCCTCTAAAAAATCAACAATTATTCAACACAAAAACTAAAAAATCTAATTTTTCTTTTCGCTATTGTACCATTCATTGTATTTTAACGATCAATAATTTAAAAATCATGGTATATGTCTTTTTCTTTTTTTTTTTAAAAAAAAAAAGATTAGGATGTCGATATTTGAATAATTAATATTGTGCATTACAAGATTAATGATAATCTTCTCAACAAAAAAATAATAATAATAATAATAATAATAAGAGGAGGAGGAGGAGGAAAATGAAGCAATGATGGGCCTGAATGGTCCATGAACTTTTTAAGCCTCACAAGCTTTTTAAAATTTTTAAATTTAAATCCTTTTAATTTATGCGTGGTCCATGTAATATTGTAATATACCTGCTGTCACCGAACTTTCCCCTGGACGCCCACCTTTTAGTTGAGGAGTGGACCTATGTTTTCTATTCCTTTCCATTAAAATAATGATTTTTTCTTTTTAGATTCAGATTTAATCCCTAAATCGCAACGCTTAAAAAAGTAATTCCAAAACAATTACACATAATTTATTAAAAGCATACATTTTTTAAATGGAAATTTAAAAAAATTTAAGAATTATCTTTTATATGTCATGTTATCAATTAGCTAATTAGATACATAATAAAAATAAATATATTGCTTAAAACAATTTAATATGTAAATATATTTAATATACACATATGGGTCGATGGTTATATACAGATCAGAGCAAAATTAGATTTTAATTATTAGAAAATAGAAATTAAAAAAAAAAATTGAAAGCAGAATATGGACACACTAGAAGGGTTCTTTCCAAATAAATAAACAATACTGTAAAGCAATCACACAACAAATTTCGTTTTATTTATTTATTTAAATCTAATAACTCTAATTAGTAAGTAAATTAATATGTAATTAAATACAAAATTTGAATTATAAAATTATAAATAAATAAAAATGTGCATATAATTCAATTTCAAGACCCATACCATGGAGTATATTTTCCCCCGTCGATTCTTCATCATGGACAAAAATTGCCAACAAAATTACGAAATGAACCTCAACCAATCACTACATGCCACTAGATGGAAAAATGAAACGAAAATTCATTGAAGAAGACAAGATAACAACTCTAATATCACCATCTTTTTTTTATTATTATATAATAAATAAATAAATAAATAAATAAAAACTCCAATATCACAACTTTGCACTTTCTCTAGTACTGCACGTGGGTTCATTCCACGTGGCACATCCTACGTGTCCGATTAAGAATTTCCCAATTTAAAAAAAAATGATCCTCTTGCTTGGATCCTGTGATTTAAATACTATAAAGAATTGGGGTATATAGTATAATAAAAATAAGGCACGAGAAGGCTTGTCTTGAGCCACTATCATAAATATAGTTTTCTCTATATGTATTGAATAAAATAATAATAAATAAGCAACAATCATGGTAAGGTTAGGTCAAAGAAATCCAAATTTAATTCCAGTACAGGCATAAAACAAAAACCTAACAATTTTTATTATTAAAAAAAAAAAATTTTTGGTTTCATGTGGGTTAGCGAATAGAAGAAGGGAGGGGTTAGGTCCAATCGGTAGCATAGATAAGATCATAAGATCACAAATAGAAAATAGCAAGGTTTGATTATTATAAGAAAAACAAAACAATGTGGTGATAAAGTCACTGTATGATACCACACGCTTTGTCCCACTTTGTGGACTTTTTTTCCATTTCTTCTTTTTTTTTTTTTTTTTCTTCCTTTTTCATTGTTTAAGCTTTTTTAATCTTTAAAGGTTGCACAGTCAATCAACATATTATAACTCTGAAATTAGGGTTGTGCAAACACACGATCGAAAATCAAAACTGAAATTTTCTTGAATTGGAAATAAATTCGAAAATCGAATGGTTTAATAGACATTATTTTTGTCAAATGGTTCAATTTATTATTATTTTAAATGATTTAACTGATTAATTTTAAAATCTAAAATCACTGTTATTTTAAAAGATTTATTTAAGGATAAAGATGTCAATTGAAAAATAAGGAAGTAAAAATTTAAATTTGAAAAAATAAAATTCTCAAATCTTGATCGTCTTGGACCCTATGAAGCGTGTGAAACAAAAAAGATTACTTTATTTATAAATAATAAAAAAAGTCCCATTAGGAAATGTTTTAAGAAAGGGTCCAGGTTGCTTGCATGCCAGCGTGTAAATACTTGGTGGACCTTTTTTAATCTAATCACTATATTTTTATATGACCATGTATAGATATTCTTATTGTAAATACCACACCCTAAATTTTGTTGGCATTATATTAATATCTTACGTGGCATTTTCTATTTGTTAAGAAATCTAGATTAAGCAAGATTCTATAAAATAGTATTTCTTAGTTGTCTGCCAATATCAATAAAGAAATGTTAATTGTATTTTATTCAAAATAATTAAATATTACCAAGTAAATAGTTTAGCAAAAAAAGAAGTAAGAGATAAAAGTCATCACCTATGCGCTTTGTAATCCTCAATTTCTTTAATTTATGTTTATCAGCATTATTAATGTTGACATATCTTTTTATGGATTTGGTCAAATGGATCATATTAAACCCATCTAACTTATGTGTAAAAATGTGAATAAATTATTAAAAATCTATTATTAATATTTTCATCCACTTTTATTTTAATTATTTTGATTCATTTGACATTCATTAGTGGAAAAAACATCTATCAACTGTAAAATAAGAATGACCCATTTAATTCACTAAAGTGATAAAATTTTTATAATAAAAAATGTTCGAATATGAGACTTCCAGCTCTACATAAATAGAAAAATGAATAAGACTATACCTCATTGATTTTATTTTTTATTTTTACTTAATTGTACTCTATTAGTGGCTCCGTTATTATAAAATTATGAATGTAGAGAATATGCTTATTTGGGATATTAAAGTTAAATATTTTAGCAATATTTATATATATATATTTTGAATTTCTACGATTCTAATTACCACCAACAATGTGATTATTTTAATCATATTATTATATTAAGCAAGACAATGAATAGAGAAATAATAAAATATTTCATGTGCCTAGAGTCTTAGTAAGACGGGCAAGCCCAACATTAAACAATAGGGATTCTTAATAATAATAATAAAAAAAAGAACAATAAACAATAGGAATGCCCTCCAAGTGATACTTAAAATATAATATTGATTAATAAATTGCAAAGATCAAGTAATATGCTTTTAGACAATATCTTATCAATTAATTAATCATTACAACCAAAAAAATAGGTATCAGGTTATGGTCCGATTATCGAACTCTTAAATCGGTAGTTTTGGTTTAATGAAATACGAATCAATCTTTAACGTTTCATTTCAATTTCAATTTAATTGGTTTTAATTCACGTTTTGTGGAAATTTTTTTGATATAATTTTTTATTTTCAATCTTATTTTAGTTGGACGCTCCTCTAGATTGGACGCGTGGCCACCCTTTAATCTAATTGTTGGCTTCATATGTTAAAATATATTATTTTAATAAATTGAAATACTAATTACTCCACCGACTTTTACTACCAAAAATTAAATATATATTTTGATGTCCGACGTGGACAAAAATTAAGTTTGAACCTCTCCTAAAGACTAAAATAAAGGATATCTAATTATATTTATATACGTTTTTTCATATTATCATTTTATATGAATGAATAAACTGATCTCTATATTTAAAATGAAATCATAATTATTGAAAATGCCCATAATTAATTATAAATCAAATCAAATTACAAAAGATAGTACCAATGTTATATTTCGTATTTGGAATTTTATTTATTTTAATGTTTAAATAGAAAATATTATTATCGAGTGTCTAGATTTTTTAAAATTGACACTTATTAGGTATTTCATATTTAGAAAGGTAATTCAAAATTTAAATGGGACAAAATAGGTTCCATAACTGTGTTGTTGTCATCTCATTTTAGGTGATGTTTGGTTAGTAGTAAGTAGGCTAGGGAAGTATAATTCGCTGGAAAGTGTATAAAATATTTGTATTCGATTTATATTATAAATTTTATTTCTCGAAAATTAAATCGTTCAACTTCCTTTATACAATAAAAGTAAATTTATTAGAGAAAATTAAGGAAGTTGCGCCAACGACTTTACCAATTTATCATATTATCTAAACATACTAAAATTTATATTATAGACCTTATTGTAATTTGCACTTTGAAAGTAATTTATTTCTCAAAAAAATTTGATAAGTGAATGAAGAGTAAACTCATATTCCATTATTTCGTTTATTTTCTTTGTCAATTACACTTTACACAAACTTTGGAGATATCATATGTGAGATCGCCTTCTACGAAGTCTCTAAAGATCGAATTTAGTTAATAATCTCTTTCAATTCTATAATTTCCTAAATAAGTAATATTCTATTTGTATTTTCACGTTAAGCTTAAGAAGTCGAATTTTTTATGTGATTAGGGTTAATAATTAAATAAATTTAACCCTTCTCAATTCTCATGTGAAATTCAAACAAATATTACATTCACATCGAAGAGAGGAGGCAATTTAATTTGTTTATATTTCAAAGCAACCATAAATGAAGGATAAATAAAAAATTTTAATTGGTATTTTAATGAGATTTATCATGCCAAACAACATGATATGCGAATAAAGAAATCTGAATTTTCTTTTATTTATTTTAATATTAGATAGTATTTAATTGTTAATTTAAAAAATTTAGACACTCGCTAATATTCATTGTCCGGAGATCAAAATATAAAAAAAATCCGAAATTTTCAACACCAAAAATAATATTTATCCAAAAAATAGATAAGAAACAATTTTAGAAAGATTGATTGGGTTGGATTTTCGGAATGGAAAAATGTCCCATCTAGAGGCGGTACATATACATTGACGGCTAGGGTTATACACACGGTCACAACGGCTGCCACAGGCAGTACTGTAGACTGTAGTGACGTAGCAACGTGATCGTACACGTGGCGTGTTCTCATGGTTTCACGTTAGCGAGGGAATGAAAGGGCCCTTCAACCCCATTTTGATAAAAAGGGACAAAAGGAACGGGGGGATCAATTATGGTGGGTCAAACCCATTTAATGTGGCCCCAATCTGACGTGGCCACAAGGGTCTCTTAAAAATTATTTCCTTTCTCACGGTTATGGATACAGTGACCCGAGTTGGTTGGCAAATTTCCTACTACCACAATCAAATATTCCTGTCATCTCATTTATTAATATACTTTATATATCTAACTCACCGCACGTAACTCTATCCTTTCTTCGTCAAGGTAAGATTTTTACCGGCTCGTGAGTGGGAAAAGGTCGAAGGGAAGGGGGCGGGAGCGATTAACAAGATCCAAAGCGGGCGACGAATAAGTATACGTGTCAAACAACACCGTGACACGTAATGAAGGGGGCGTCGCCACGCTGGAGTGCTACTTTTTAATTCAGTGCACTTGGATGTGAATTCCGCGATGCACGCGTGGATTAAAAGCAGGAATATTTTTATATTATATTTATATTATATTTATAAATTATATTGTATAATATCTTATGTTGTCTGGTTACTTTTATCCAGGTCACACTTCTCTTTTAAAACTGAATATAATATAATACTACTGTACAACATTTTATTTTATTTTCATTAACCGCGCGGTGAAATTTGACCGGGGAGTAGGTTCTAGCTGGGTGGGTTCCCTTTTTATGTGTACAAGGTGGGACCCAACACACGTCACCAATAAGCTGCCACCATCTTGCGAACGTGAAAATAAGGCTAACGCGATGAAAAGAAATTTCAAGATGGGGAGGGGCAGCTAATATGTGAAGGGACCCACATTTCTCGGAAGTTCCGTGACCGTGACTCTAGTTTCCTGAACAGGCTCTGCATGGATCTTAACCGTTGGATGGATGATAGGATTGAGATAAACGGCAGATATCTGGCTCACTGATCAACATGAGTGCAATCGAGCCTCTTGGTTCGCTGCCAGCTCGGATTTTTTTGCTGGTTGGAATCTGGGTTGTGGGATTTGTTTAATTGATGCTCTGGCCACGTCAGACTAAAATCCAACGGTGCATATGTTTGATCTTACTCATTATGCTAGATCGCATCCATCGAATTCTCTAAATTTGGTTACTTTCACGTGGGGTCCACCTGTCTTTTTTTGGAAATATACTGTAGGTTGCTCTCATCCGTAATAATTAAATCTAATAATAATTTATATAGAAAGTAAAGAAACGTGGAACCGAAATAATGGAGTTGACCGGTTGGAACGATATTTTCTGCGGTCACCTAGATTCCTTGTGATCGTCATGTTGCTTTACCAAGGTCTCAGTTACCGGCTATTGCCGGTGACGACATCTCTTTGGGAAATTCAAGGGCTGTTATTATTATTTTTTTCTTTTGTTTCAAATTTTGATCGCGATTCGTGGGCTGCGGTTTGTTTTTTTTTTTTTTTTTGTTTTGTTTTTTTTTTTTTTTTTCTTCCACTCATCGTCTAGCAAGACAAATTTAGTATTTAATTTAATTATTCGACTAAATCAGTTTTTTTATTTGTATGCGAACAAATAATAAAAAATACTCAAATAGTAGTGAGGAGTTAAACATGGAGGCTTGAGGAGGAAGGAAAAAAGGTTAATTACGTGGCCGGAATTATGCAGAAAAGTTAAAGAAATCACAGGAGCAATATTGTTGACGGCTCGTAGATTTTGCCATGCTGCGTTTGTTTTTTTTTTTTTTTTTTTTCTCACTCATCGTCTAGCATAGTACAAATTTAGTATTAATTTAATTATCGACTAATCAGTTTTTTATTTGTTGGAACAAAATAATAAAATACTCAAATAGGTAGTGAGGAGTAAACATGGAAGCTTGAGGAGGAAGGAAAAAGGTTAATACGTGGCGGAATTATGCAGAAAAGTTAAAGAAATCACAGGAGCAATATTGTTTGACGGTCTAGATTTTGCCATGCTGGTTTTAGCCAATGGCTTCCGTTGGATTCGTCCTTCATCCAACGCCTCAGATGAATCCATGTAATACACTAAACAAATCGCGGCCGTCCAATTAAGGCCAGAGCGGGTTTGGCTGAGAGTGAAATAGCTAAAAAGATGAGGGAAGAAGATGTGAGCACAAAAAGAGGACAGAGGAAGATTTGAGGAGAGAGAGATACTGAGAGAGAGAGAGAGAGAAGGGCACGGTGGAGGAGTAGGGTGAAGATAAGTTAAGGGAAGATCTTTTAACACTGCTTCATTGAAGATTGTTGATTGTAAAGAATCAGCTTAAGAAGGCTGAAAATAGGTCTAAATCTGCAAATTCCGGTGACCTACCCTCCGTTTCCGGTTAATAATGCTCTGGTGATGAGATATAAAAATAATACCCTTCTATTTATAACGGATTTGTTAATAGAAAAGCATAACGGAGATGGAGAGAAATAGAGAAGCTAGAAGAGTCAGTATGGCCGCTACCAATGGTTTAACATCTAGAAGGCGACACAGAAGCGGTAGCCTAAGAGACTCTCCAGGTTCAAATTTTTTTTTTCAATCAGATCTAAGCTCTTTGATTCTGATGAAACGTTGTCGTTGCAATTAATTTTTAACTGGATTTTGTTTTCTTATTGCAGAGGATGATGGTCCGATAGAGTTGCAGGAAACTGCGAGGCTACGAGATCGAGGGACGGGGAAAAAAGATCGAGATCGGGATCGCGACAGAGATAGAGACAGAGAGCGAGACCGAGACCGAGACCGTGATAGAGAGAGGGACAGGGACAGAGATCGGATGAGCAGTAGGGGTAAGAGGAGAAGAGGAGACAGGTTGATGCACGGGAGCAATAGAGAAGATGTAGGCGATGAGAGCTCGGAGGAGAGTGTAAATGATGATGAAGAGGAGGATGACGATGATGGTGGTGGTGTAGGTAGCTCTATGAGGATGCTTCCGCCAAATCCTTCGTCCCTCTCTTCATCTTCTTTGTCGAACCATCACCATCGGAAAAGCTTTCCGCCGCCTACCAAAGTTTTTAGAGCCGCTCCGGCGACAGCTCCATGGAAGGCACCCGATGAGATGATTGGTGTGTCGGTGCCTAGAAAAGCTCGGTCAGGTAGAGAGGTGGAAGAGATTTAAATAGGAAAAAAAAAAACAAGTTTGAGATTTTTTGTGGATAGCTTGTGTATTTGTATTTTTATCTCCTCGGTCGGATTGGGGTTTCAGGATTATTGATATGATTTTGTTTGTTATTTTGATTTTCAGCATCTACGAAGAGGTCTCATGAATGGGCTTCAAGTTGTGGAGTTGGTGCCGAGCAAATTCACCGGCAAGCTTCTACGTCTCCGGTGAGATCGACTGGACCAAGCGTTGCAGCGATGCTGGCTTCAGCATCGGCCTCTCCAGCTCCGGTCTCACCGTCTTCTTCTAATGTTTCTGTTAAGAAGAAGATGGTCAGTCCTGGATATTAATCTATATTCTATGGTTTTGATTTTGTGTTTCTGGTTCAATCGAGTAAGAAGTGTTTTTCTTCTGTTGTAGAAGCCTAATGGACCGAAGCAGAGACCGCCAAAATCTTCATCTAAGTTCACTTCCTCAGCTCAGGAGGAGATTGAGATCGAGATTGCTGAGGTTTTGTATGGCTTGATGAGGCAGCCCCAAGGACCCACTAAGCAAGAAATTGCAAATGATTCGATGAGGTTTGATTCGAACAGCAACAATAAGTCTACAGGGGATGCCAAATCCAGAGTGTCATCACCGATCTCCAACTCACCGTCTACGATTCCTCAGTCATCTTCGATTCCCCCCACTAATTCTAGTTCATCCACTCCCATGTCTGCAATTGGTGAGTTGCTTGAGCCTTCAAAAGCTCAAGGGGGTCCATATTCCATTTAACTACTCTTCATCCCAATGCTCTTTTTACCTGCTAAGAAACTGGGGAAGTGACAATTTGGGATCCAATTATGGTTCCTTATTTTCATGTTTCTATCAGTAGCTTGACAGGAAGGGAGTTGTGCTTTTGGTTTCTTACTGATGGTTTTCTGTGGTTATTTTGATACAAATCTGAAGCACCAAAGAGGAAAAGACCTCGACCAGTCAAGTACGAGGAGGAGAACCCATCAGTTTATCCCGTCCGAAATAGTCCCATTTCTACAACAAAGGTCGAGATAGATCAGCCTCCTAAAATCGAAACTAGCTCATCTAATTTGGATAAGAATTCAGGATCCACAGCCGAAAATGGCGTCCTCTCACACGAGATGGTAGCCAGTCAAACGGCACCGGCATCGACAGAACCGCCACAGCAGCAGGAGCTATTGAAGTCTGAGAGTAATCCATTACACGACTCATTACACGACTCAAAGACGTCAGTTCAAGAATCAGATAGTAGAGATTTGGCTGTGAACAAAGAGGAGCATCGGTCGCCTAAGAAGGAATCTCCACCTGATGGTCATAGACTGGATGAAGATCGTGAGAGTGTGACAGCTACTAAAGTGTGAGCATCGAATATGAATGCCCTTTTTAATGTCATTATTTCTTGGTAATTTTGAAGATGGGATTCTGATTTTTTCTTTCTTAAATCCAGGAATACTACTGTTCTTGAGATTGAAACCCAGCGAGAAGAGAAGTTCCAGATAGATCTGATGGTAGGATCATTTACTATTCGTGGAATCAGTTCTCCCTTTTTAGAAAATTCAATGTGGGATCCTGATACGCTCTTTATTTGCCTCCTTCAATTTTTGGGTCGCAGGCTCCGCCTCCTGTAGGATCATCACCAGAAAGGGACAGTGAAGTCGGATTCGTAGCTGTAGATCCTAAACCTATAGTCGCAAATGTTGAAATGGTGAATGGCCCACCTACTATGTCTTACTTATCATCTAGTAGTCTTGTTTGGTACGTGAAAATAATGGTATCAATCACTGGATTTATTTGCAGGAGATCAAACCAGTGGTCAAAGAAGATGATAAGGCAGTGAAAATTCGAAAAGATGTGAATGTGGAATCAGAGGACAAGAAGGCAAAAGTGGCAGCCGAAGAAGTTGAATCCCAAAAGCCAGTTGTTATTGTTAATAAAGAGAGGAATATTGATCTGCAGCTTGATTTGGAGAAATCTGATAGAGACAGCGTTGATGTTACTGGAATTGGTAATAAGGCGCACCAAAATATTCAGAAGCAACAGACACTAGGCACTGAGAAAGCTGGTAATTTATTTATTTATTATTATTTTTTTTTTGGGGTGGGGTGGGGGTGTGTTTCTTGATGGTAGACATCAATTTGTTTTCCATGAATTTTTCTCCAATCTCCCAACTTTGTAGCTGAGCTGAATCAATTTTTTCTTTTTTGTATTGTCCTCAGCTCAATCAAGTTCGTTACCTCTACCTATGTCTATGGCTAGCTGGCCTGGTGGGCTTCCTCACATGGGGTATGGTCAGATTGTTTTGTTTGTATTCTTTGATCTTTTCCTTCATCCATCCACCTCTAAACTCTTTTCTCCGGGAAATGACACAACCTTTTAATCAGCAGATATATGGCGCCTCTGCAAGGGGTTGTATCCATGGATGGAAGCACCGTTCCTTCTGCAGCAGTACAGGTATATAACTAAATTTTCTTTCGTGTTGTCTAAGGTCTTATTCTTCCATTCTTTTAATTTTGGGTCTTCTCTCAATGCTGATGATTTTTACGCTCAATTTTTATAGCCTCCACATCTGCTTTTTGGCCAACCAAGGCCAAAAAGGTGTGCGACCCATTACTACATTGCACGGACTATTCATTGCCAACAGCAATTGGCAAGGAATCCTTTCTGGCCGGCAGTAGCTGGTTCTGCTTTACAGTTTGGGGCAAAGGCCTGCAACGTGAATGTGGTGCCCTCAGCAGATTTGCATTCTGGCAGGGCTGTGAACTCTGCGCAGGACAAGGGTCAGGGTCTGGCCATCTTTCCTGGTCACTCTGGGAAGGAGAAGAGCTCTCAAAATTCCAACATTGTAGATTCTGCGCAAAGAAAGCAGATTTTGCTTCAGCAACCTCTACCCCCAGGAGCACCCAGTAATATATTGGTAAGCTGCTTTTTTTTTTTTTTTTTTACCCAGTTTGCAGCGTTTTTCATGGAGAACTATTTTTGGAATTGAATTTTGAAACAAGTTTGCTTTCATTTTTTTGAATTTCAGCATGCTCCTGCTTTTATCTTCCCATTGAATCAACAACAGGCTGCTGCTGCTGCTGCTGCTTCTGTACGACCTGGGACTTTAAAATCTGCTCCTGTTGCTGCAGGTAACACTGCTTCACCGAGTGCCTCAAATTCTGCCTCAATTAGTGCCACAGCAACTGCTGTAGCTGGTGCCACAGCAGTGAGCTTCAACTACCCCAATATGCCTGGCAGTGAACCCCAGTACTTGGCAATTTTACAGAACAGTGCATACCCAATTCCAATTCCAGCACATGTATCCACTCCAACCTATAGAGGAACCCCTCCCCAGGCAATGCCTTTCTTCAATGGTCCTTTCTATTCATCCCAAATGATCCATCCTACCCAGCTTCAAACCCCACACTCTCAACAAGGCCAACTGGGTCATCAGCACCCAAGCATTTCTAGTGGTTCCTCATCATCCCAGAAGCACGTGCACAATCAGCAGCAAAGACCACATGGCAGTAGCGTCAATGGTGGTAGTGGAAATTTGCAAGTCTTTCCAACCTCTAAAAACCAGACATCACAGTCGTTGCAGCTTCAACAGAGGCAGCAAATACAAAATCATCATATGCCTCATCAAACTCGCCAACTTGAGAGTGAATTAGGTAGTGAAGATAGCCCTTCTACTGCTGATAGCCGAGCCTCTCGTGCAAACATGAGTATTTATGGTCAGAATTTTGCAATGCCCATACACCCGCCAAACTTTACTCTGATGACTCCACCGACAATGGGTGGTTCCACAAGTGGAAGTGGCAATGCTGGGGAAAAGAAACAGCAGCAATCACAACCACAGGGCTCAAAAGTTGGAGTTGAACATTCTCAGGCTTTTGCCATGTCATTTGCTTCCATCAATGGAGCCACAAATGCTCCCAGCCTTGATATTTCGTCAATCGCACAAAATCATGCTATTCTCCAAAGCTTTCCTGAGGCCGCAAGGCATGGGTATCCTTTCATGGCTGCTGCTGCAGTTGCCCAAGCAACACAGCAGAAAAAGAATTACCGTGTTTCCGAAGAAGGAAAAACAAGCGGAAACGATGGTTCGAATGTAGAAGAAGAGAGAAAAGTTATGCCAGGGGGGAAGGCTCAAGCAACTGCTGGACAGTCTATTGCTTTTTCCCTGCCAGATTTAACAGATACATCAGTTTCAACACTTCCAGGCAACACTGTGATTGATAGTTCAGCACGAACCCTTAACCTTGGGTCTACTCCTGCTAGATCGATCAGTACTGTTATGTCAGCCTCTATCAGCACAGTGAATGCTTCAAATGTGCCGCAGCAACTGCAGCGGAATCAGCAGCAGCAGCAAATGATTCAACTTCAAAAGCAGCATCAATTTGCTGCTGCGGCTGCTGCTTCTGCTCGAAGTAAAACTCAGGCTACAAGTAATGGAAGTGTGTTCTCTGACCACATTTCTTCATCTTCATCGATGGCTGTCAAGTTCCCCAATGCACTCTCTGGATTTCCTCCAAATCTTGTCCAAAGCAACAGTAGTCCAGTTCAATCTCCACAGTGGAAGAATTCTGTTAGGACCACTACTTCTCAAGGTCCTTCTCCATCTCTTGCCTCCACTTCATCATCTCTCAAAAACCTTCCCCAACAGCAAGGCCGCATCCAACAAGGCCAGACGCAAATATCTTTTGCATCCAACCCAAAATCATCATCTGCACCTCAAGGGCAACAAGTTCCTAATAGCAATCAATCCCAATCTCCTCCAATGGTGGTTGGTTCTCCAACAACATCAATTTCAAAGAGTGCTGGTGGGAGCCCAAGGACCACTTCCACTTCTACAGGTAACAAGGGTGGGCAATCATCTACTCTCTCATCTCAGCAGCCCAAGAACTCCTCATCAATGCCTGCTCAAAAATCGTCTCCAGTTGGTGGGAGAAATATTCCTTCAATTCTTGGCCATCCCCATAACTCCACGCCTACAAATAGCTCTGGTACCAAGTCTCAGTTGCCGCAGCAGCAACAGCAGCAGCTACCAAAGCATGCACTGCAGCAAGCCCAGATGCTTTACAATAATAGTTTTATGCAAGCCCAAGTTCAACATGCTGCAAGTTCAGCACATACAACATCAGCTCCAAGTGGGTTTTATCTCCAAAGACATCGCAGTGAACAACAGCAGCAGCCACAAGGTTTGTCAGTGACCTCCTCAGCAGGGATGTTGTTATGTCCTGTTTCTCTTCCTAATACTGCCACTACAGATCCTGCAAAGGCTGTTGCTGCAAACAGTATGAAAGGTGGTGGGCTACCTTCACAGGGTCTTATCCATGCCCAGTTTGCTGCTGCACAGACCTCTGGAAAGCCACATCTTGTACCTGCTGGGCTCTCTTATGTTCATGCAGTTCCAACTGCTGTTCAGGTAAAGCCAGCAGAGCATAAACAACCTGCTGCGGAGTAAAATAATTTCTTCAGAGCACTTCTCATGGCAACCCCCAGACAGGAGGCGATGAAGTGAACAACCAAAAACTGAATTGAGATTTTGGTGAGCTGGGGGGGATCGAGTTGCATTGCCCTTTTGGCTGCCTGCAAAGAATTGCGGGAACTCATGGAAGTATTCAAGGGAAGCCTGCCATTCGGATGAGAACCCACATTTTGGAAAAAGAAGTTTAACTAACAGGTGGGAATGGCATATGTATCATGGAATTTGCTTGCTATGTGCATTGATCTCAGCATTGTGTTGATAGCCTGACAATGTTGATCTTCAAGTTTGTAATTAAATTCGATGGGCCAAGATAGGCAAAAAGAAAAGTTTGACCAAAGTGTTTTGTAGTAGGGGATGGAGGGGGAAAGACGGTGAAAATGGAGAGGAGAGGGACAGAAAAAGGACCTTCTCCCTCCTTGTTCTTTGTTAGTAAATGGAGGGTTTCTTCTTTACTCAACTTCTGTTAGATTTTTCTGTTTTATATTTGGGGGGTCTAATTTTATTTTCCAGGAGCAGTAGACAATTATCTTTGAACATATATATATGCAATGGAGGGTGTGTATGTATATGTCTGGCACATATAAGAGCAACCCTCTCATTTTTTTTATTTAAAAATCTGTCCTTGTTCTTCTCCTCTGTCATGATGATGCCACCAAGCTTTAAATTTCTTTGTGTTTTTTTATTCATATATAGTATACATATCTATAAAATTCTTCTGGGTCATTTGATTTTCGGGGTAAATACTATGAATAGAGGAGAAGAAGATGCTTGAGGTCTGTGCTCTAGGTTTTCTCAGTCTCAGGGATGATGGAGGAAGAAGATTAGATATTTGATTTCATAGGTCTATATAGGCATAGGGACTTTACAGTTGAAACTTGGAAGTGTAGGAGCTCCAGTTCCGTTGTGTGAAGAAGAATCAGTCAGGAGTCAGGATTGTTTTTTGTTTTATGCATGTGGGTGGGTCCTAATGTGCCCCACTTGGTGGATGCCCTTTATTGTTTTCCTGTTCTTGTGTGTATAAAATATAAAATTATACTATGGTGCTAATATTATTGTAAATACTAAATAGTTTGGTAGGTGTAATTGTAAATAGTGTTGCCATTGCCTGTCCTTAGGCAAAAGTGGCTTGTTGAAAAGGGTGCGTCTCATTGTTGTCAGTATCTTACACGTGGCTTATTTCTACTTTTTGTGGATGTGATGACTTTATCTTTCACAAGTACTTTATTCTTATAATAATTATAATAATAATTCTCATTATAACATTAGATTTTCAATAGTATCTTATCTATCTTCCATAAGATATATGTGTTCAGGTCCCAATTATGCCCTTGCTGACTTGGACCCTCTCCTTCTCTCTCCCTCCTTGTTTTGTAACTCTATTAATTGGCCCCACTTTCTCTTTCCTCAGTAAAACACTGGTCCTACGTTATTCTCATCTTGCCTTGTCTGTAGGTACGATTCTGTAAAGCTATTCTCTTCTGCACACGTGTTCCCTCCCACTTCTTTCGTTTTCTTTTCAACTAGTAGTATTTAGGAATAGTAAGAATTAGAGATATATATATATTTTTTATATTACCTAACAGATATTCAAGAATCGGTGGATAAATTAAACTTACCCATGGTAATTAACATTTCTTTAATTATTGTACACTCACTTTTTTGGATGAAAGAGAAGAAAATAAAGCAACTATTTTATTTCTTCAGTTCATTTTTTATCTTTGCCATGTGAATTACCGAAAGAAGAAAAGACAAACAAAAGATAGTTTTAGAAAAGAGAGTCGTCTTTGGCCTCCTCTGCCTATAAATTATCATCAGGTTAGAGAGGGAGAAAGGTCCCACAAAGAGAACCACTTAATGGGAAAGAGCAATCCCATCCCAATCCCATGTCCCTCCACTTTACTAGTAAGTAGTACTATTATTTATTTATTTATTATACAATTGCAAGATTACGTTATCCCACCCAAGATTAGGTTATCCAACCTGTTGACCCCACAATCTCCGAGTCTCCTAGAGATAGAAATAGCCAAAGGGTCACAACTCACAACTATATAAACCCTTCTCTTCTGCATGTTATCATAGAAAATGAAGCCTCATTAACTATTAACTAACAAGTTTAAATTGCATAGTTTTGGAAACAAGAAATATAGAAAATCATAATGAGTTTTCTCTTCTTTAATAAATGTACGAAATGTGGACTAAGTTTTGAGTAGTTATACACTATCGTAAGGTTTTGTGGAACAAGCAATAATATTTTCGAATACAAAAATAAGGAAGCTTCAAGTCAAGATGTGGGGTAACAATTTAACTAATCATTCTTTTGGTAAAAGAAATTAAGTTTTTGTTTTAACTAACTACTATGTATTGAACAAAATAAATAATCCGAGACTCAATACATGAATTTATCCCTAAGTTTTTATGAAAAACATATGACATTTTCAATTTTTATTTTGCCAATTGAACACCTCAACTATAAAATTAAATTCATTATATATTTATTGAATAGTTAAAAGATGTAAAAATTATTATTTCAAGGAGTTGTATTAACCATAATCAAATTAATATTTTTTATATGTAAAAGTCAAAAATTTTGAAAGTTACCATTAATTGAGATTATTAGAAAAAGTAAAATTCAAAGAGTAACGCGGAAACTCAAGAGATTAAATTTTATATATTTCACTAAATGTTATATGAATGGAATAATATGCAAAATAAAAAGAGGAGAGATAATGTGAGAAAGTGGTGTGTGCAACACACCTAGAGGCATCATAAAAAGTGGAGGGGCCCTTATTCAAAATCTTCTTGTGAGAGAGGCATTTCTTTCCGGTGGACAATGGTTCAAGATTCATCAATGATTCATTTGGATAAGCCAACAAATGAGTGAAAGCTCCTTTGTACACTACAATGATGGGTGTATATATATATATATATATATATATATATATAATATATATATATATTAATTCCATTTAGATTAAATTGGCGTAAAATTGAATGGTAATGTTACATATTTGCCCCTAATAATATCTATCTACAGCTCCTAAAAACGCACCGGTTTCACGCGGACGCAAATCGTAGACAAGTCAAATATATATATATATATATATATTCCATTTAGATTAATTGCTAAATTGAATGGTAATGTTACATATTTGCCCTAATAATATCTATCTACAGCTCCTAAAACCACCGGTTCACGCGGACGCAATCGTAGACAAGTCAAGTACCCAGCGACAGCGAGCCATGGACAATCGCGAGTCCATAAAAAGCCACGACACAATCTAAGGACATCGACATAACCATTCAGCATTAAACCAACCAAACCCCTGTAAATTAGCCATTTTGGACGGTCATGTTCAATGTGGCGCCGCTCCTTGTCCCCACCCCCACCTTCAAATATGGGTGGTGCATTGGTGGGTCCCTACTTGTCCACCGTAGTTTTCGGTGGTGGCCCCTCCAATCAATCAATCATTTTTTTTTTAAAAAAAAAAAAAAAGGAAAAACAAAACAAAGCAAGCACTTTGCTTATCTTCTTCCTGTGAAAAAGAAAATGGAACCTACAAATTATAAATCCTTCTAAACCTCAAGTAATAAGAGCAACTACTACTCGCGAGACAAAAAGCCTTGCAATAGCATCATTCTCCATATTTCACCATCAATGTCACAGTTATTCTTCTTCTTCTTCTAACGTTCTTTCAGAGAGAACCATTTCTTGAAGTTCTTTTCTTTTTCTTTTTCTTGATTTACCGTCACCGCAATGTTACAACTGTCCGTTTTCAGAATTCGGGTCTCGGCTACATCATCATTCCCGCCACTGCGAAAACGTCAGGTCGCCTAGAGTTTTCAATAAAACCCGAAAGGTGTGTCTGGTCTCTTTGATTTGCGTGAATTGTGATGGGACATGTTTGACATTGAAAACGTTGTAATAGCCATTTGTTGGACTATTTTCATTTAAATCACGTAAAGTTTGAAGAACCTATTATAAAATTAATGATTTAATATTATACATGTGATTGATTAGTAGTACGTCTATAATATAATAATTAAAAATGATAATTTTTTTTGAGCTGGTTGTATGGTAATGTCATGCATTGGGTATAGAATATATTTCAATATAAATATTTTATTTTCATGTAGATTATAAAATGCTAAATTGACTTTTTAATGTCTCATTTTTAATTATTACTTTCTCATTTTTTTATAATTGCTTAATTTTTTAATCAATGTCTACTTATGCCAATTAGGCCTCTAATAACAGTTTAATTATGCCATCAAATCATTTGCAGGCTGCATATCTTATTTTTTATTTTTATTTTCAAACAGTATTTTTCTACTTTTTTAAATAAATATAAAATTAATCTCGTTTCAGAATCTCGTAAATTTTTCTTCATTAAATATGTCTTATCATTTTTATAGATTTTAAGTAAATAAATTAGATATAGGTATGAGTGAGAATTGAGTCATAATCACGAATTAAGGTCATGAATTTAATTAATTAAAGCGATACCCATTGACCCACTTGCAGAAGCACTTCTGAATTGGGAAATGAAATGAGATGAACCTTTTCTTTGTTTTAAACTATAATTTTTTTTTTTTAAACCATAGTGGGGTCGACAGTGATTGATTTATAAGTAAATTTTCCATTCAACGTATAGTCAATATCAAAAATTTTCAACCTAATAATTAATTATTAAGCTCAGCCTAAATGAGACTTACAAAAAGGACATGATTAGCCAATTTACTTACAATTATTTAAATAAATACAAACACATAACACTTGTTAAGTTAATGGTTGGAAATTATTATTAATTATTTTTTTATGTTTTGAAATATATTTAAAATAATTGATTAAGTTTTATTTGTTGGATAGTGATATTATAGGAATAATATAAAATTCTTATAAAGAAGAAGCATCTTAATAGGCTTTGAAAACCAAAGAACTATTATTTAATAGGATTTAAATAATAGCATTTTATTTTTTTATATTTAAAAAATTATTTATTTGACCTTAGTGTTGCAGTCTTCCAAAAGCCTTATAAGCATCCAATTGAAAAGTCTTTGTTTAATCTTATTTATTTATTATTTTTTCCCATCTTCCTTGTGGTGGTCCACTTATCAAGTGATTGTAATAGTTTCAGCTGATGTAGTCATGACAATTGAGATGAAAGAATTTTATTTTCAAATAATAATAAAAAAAGACAAGTAATTTTCAAATTCTATTAGTAATAAAACCTTATCTATATTTGCAATAACAGCTTGACTGATCACTTCATTTTAAATTACTTGATTCATTGAATTTTTTGCTCAACTAATTATCCATTTTAATTAATTCAGGTCAATTTTAATGGCTAGTCCTTTCAAAATAGGTTAATTTGAAAGCTCAATCTTTAATTTTTTTTGAAAGTTAATTACTTAATAATTTCTGTCATTTAAATTATTAATTAATATTTTCAATTTTAACCTTATCTTCGTCGAAAATAATAATTATAATTTTAAATTTTTTTAAGACCTGTCTTATCATCTTCTTTTCATTTCTTAATTTTAATGGTAGACTAAATGGTAATTGTATTATCAAAATCGGAATAATCATATAAAATAAAATAATATTCCTTCCATCTCATTTTATTTATATTATTTGATAAAATATGTATATTAAAATTTTAATCAACAAAATTTTATCTTATCAAAGATATTAATAAAATTTCATCATTTAATAAAAGATTGTAAAGGTTATCATGAAAAAAAATAATTATTCTTATATTAAAATCTAAAAACCTCGCAAATATTTTGTAATATCCATAAAAAAAAAATAACAAGCAAACAAAATAGAACGAAAATAATAATTATTAAAGTAGACTATAATAATTAAAGAATGCACAAAGAGTAATTAGACTTTCCTTTCTTTCTGTCTTAATTTATAATCTTATTTATTTTTTTCAAAGAGAGAAATTTTATTCTATCCTATTAATTAAATTTTTAAATAGATAAAATCATTATTACCATAATCTATTTTAAACAATTCCATAACTTTTATAACCTTTATTATATTTTTATTAATTTTAAAAATAGTTTAATGAGTTAATTCAATTTTAATGAAGTGTTTATGAATCATTTAATATTAATATAAAGCTAGATTAAGGGAAAAAAAGTAAAACAAACATAAAACAAAAAAACAAAACTAATTATAGAACAGAGTAAAAAAGTATTTGTCACGACCCGATTCCATGGGCCGGACCGGCACTAGGGCCTAGGTAAGCTTAAGGCCCCCGAGGCCCGTAGTAAGCCTGAAACACTAACATTTCTATCTCAATATAATTATATCATCTATGTTAATACATGACCATTGGGCCGGACCGGCACCTGGCCTAGGTAGCTTAAGGCCCCCGAGGTAGTAAGCCTGAAACACTAAAACTTTACCGGCTCAATATAATTATATTGTTTATGTTAATACACGACTAATTGTATACAGTTTCTACAACTGCGGAGTCACTAACTAACATACATAGATTTTTATACATCTAGATACATAGCAAAATATTTATTGGTCTAGTAAAAATTTCTTTCTAACTCTGCGACGAAGGAACATAGCTTAGTCGAATTAAAGAGAAACTTTCGTCCTGGAAAATTAAACAAGATATGTGAGCTTTCTAAGGAGTAACATTATTGCACAACACATACATTCACACAAATGTATAAATATATATATATATATCAATCTAGTCATCCGACTAGTATATGCTCACGCAGCCAGTCACACAAAATGGCATGTCACCGGCACTCACAAACAATATCACCTTCAATCTTCATATAATACACATCAAACGTGGAAATTGGTTTGTTTGGCGTCACCGAAACCCCCCGATTGAGCCGTCCTCCCACATGGCCCATCCTCTCAATAACGTGTGCACCAAGGGAGCCGATCCACCCATACTGGCCGAGCCCGGTCTAATCCCTCAACTTGACCAGACCCTCTCATTGTTTTTTCCCAATCCCTCTTTTCTTTTCAATACCAAAACAGGAGGCAACCCGTCGTCTCCACAAATCTAGATCATCAGGCGCTCACAAAGGAGGCCACCCTGCGGGCTGGCGATCAAATCTAGAAATTATCAAGATGCGCCCAATAAAGAAGCCAACCTGTGGGTTAACAAGTAAGATAACAGAAGTGCAACACCGGGGGCGCCCGATCTCCCATTTTCCCGGCGACGGTCACATATCATATCATAATCAAAGGATCCAATATCACAGACCGTTCCTCAACAAAACCCATGGTGACCCACTTCATCCCAATCCACACAAGCAAAAGCAGCAGCAATATCACAACACAATTAACCAACCCGTGGTTAACGGTAACGGTAACGGTAGGTGCACACGGGGGCGCCGATCTCCCATTTACCCGGCTAACGGTAATCATATTGGATCCATATAACTGTACGGTCTCACAGTCCCATGGTGACCCACTTCATCCCAATTCCACACAAACAAAACACAATATATGCACAGCACAATTATTCAAACAATTCTCTCAACGTACTACACCAAATACATCCAAAATCAATGCAAATAAATAAATAAATAAATAAATATGTACATAATTAAATGAATACTAAAGATAATAAATAATCAGTAGCACTATATTTATTATGTACCAAATTATAGAACTAATCTAAATAAACTTATTAATTATGTTGTTAATTAAAATTTAGTCTAATTTCTATCAAAATTCGGCAAGCATCTCCCCTAAAATAAGACTATGACTACTGCCTGTTTAAATATCACAATAATATTATATATTTATCAATCAATACACACAGCCCATCCATCGGGTAATTCAAATCAACTCATCCCATCCGCCATAATTTTATTTTTCAATCATTCGATCAATCATCTCAGACGGCCAATCAACTTCAAGCTACAGATATCATCCATCACACTTACATATATACACTTAATAATTCCAAATCAACTAATTAACAATTTATATTAACCTCCATGCGTGATTCAATAAGATTGTTAATTGCCCCTATAACTATTTACTTTAAATTATAACTTCTCCTAACAATATTTATTAAAATTCCTAAATTAACTTACATAAATATTAGCTAGGAATTTTACATAAATATTAGCTAGGAATTCTTATCTCATTAGCAAACCTCCTAATTATAATTATAGCGCATGTAATTTATTTGTCAATGTTCTAAACCAATTTGCAATTACGTTATTCTAAAGAACCTAAACCAGTTAACTGATCATATTCGCTATCGCAATTACCACATACTAACCAATCTAATCTATTTACAAAGGACTACAAATGTTCTATGTACAAAGTCCTTCGATTAAATACCTATTCGAAGTTAACTAAAATGTCCCATAAATTTAAATGTTGACATTTATAACACAATTAAATTTAATAATCAATTGATGCTTTATATGCAAAAAAAAAAAATTTGAGAATTGAGTCTTCGAACGTACCAATTGAGAATCGGGTGACGATTCCATGCTCAACGCGAAGAAAAGAGAATTCTGTCTCCCGGGCCTCGCCGGAGTGTCCCCGGCCGGTCACCGGACCGCCGCCGGCCGGCCGCCATGCACGGTGGCCGGAAAAGCTAAACCGCCCAGACCGCCCAGAAAATTGCAAGGTCACCACCACTTGACTCCAATTTTCGCGAGGAGTTCAAATCCACCATCGGTTTGATGAGGCAGTGGCTCGTTTGGCCGGATCGACCTCCACAGCCACCTTCAAGCCGCCATCCATGGTGGGTTGTCAAAACTCAAGCAAGATCACAAATCAATGGAGGGGAATTGTTCACGTGGAGGAGAGGAGTCGATCGAGACCTTAAGTTCACCTTGAGCCCGTCGGAAATGGCGAGAAGTCGCCGGAGGTCAAAGGGTATGACTGTCGGAGGAGATGGTCTCGATTCGCGCCGCTGGAGGTCCAATCGGAGCGAGGGGAGGTTGGAAATGTGACCAGCATGAAATGTGACCAGCATCGCCAGAAGAACCGGTCGCCGCCTTCATCTTGTTGAACGGTGGCCGGAAACGCGAAGGAGAGGGAGAGGAGAGACTGTCGTGCGCGCGCGAGGAGGAAGAAGGGAAAAAGGAAGGAGAGAAAAGAAAGAGAAAGAAAGAAAGAAGGCTAACGCTTCTAGACCATTCCGGTTCGATTCGAACCGGTTCGGTCTAATTTAATGATTTGGCTCGGTTCTTGCCCAGTTTGTAGGTTTTTCACTTGGTTTTCGGATTATTCGTGTGGTTTTCTAAAAATCAATCTGAGTTTCGAGTCCGGTTCAATTTATTTTAATTATTTAATTAGGTTTCATAACATTTCCTCCATTAACTAAATAAAAAAAAATAAAAATATAGTTAGTAATCATATTTGATTTTTTTAGGATAATTGGTTTATATATATACATAATAGATTAATTGCTGGACTTTCATATTATTACTCAAAAATTTAATTGTTCTCAATTCAAAATTTCGACATTATATTTGGGCTTTCGACATTATATTTGGGCTTTGGGCCCAAATTTGCAAAATTTGAACTCGAATTAAAACTGTTCACTATTTATGGCCCATACCGTCAAAAATTCAAATTTTGATTTTAAAAAAATTCAGAGGTTTCGAAAATAAAAATTCGGGGTGTTTCATATATTTATATATATTTATATATGAGTTCTTTGTTGGTACAAAAAAATAGTGTCACAAATTGGATGATGAATCAGATGGAAAGTCAGAGCATTTTATTACAAAGAATTCCCTTTAGACTAATCGATCAGGTAATTTAGCAGACATTATTTGATCTTTTAATGGTGAAAATGTAGAGAAAAATATTTATGATTGTAAATGTGAGCGTCGAGAGCACTTTAAACCATTTAAACCAATAATTAGCATATTTATAGTTCTCAACTAGTAAATGGCCATGATTAGGGCTTAACAACTCTGCTGCAGTCCTGCTTACATATTTATTAGTACATGCATATATACAATAAAAGCCAGGTTTAAATAGGAAATACATATCATATATCATAAATTTTCCTCAAAATCATGTAACTTCATTTGAAAATTAAAATTTTATAGACATTCGTTCTGTGAAAGGCCAAACATTAATTGTACAAGGGCAAAACAATTGTAATTTTATGATATTTTGCAATCAATAAGAAATTAACTCGTTCAACTTCACATGTGTTATTTAATAAAAACCCTTATTAACAAAAACTTTTTGAAACTGGTGCTTTATCTTCAAAAACTATTAGGCAAAATCGTTTGCAATTTTTCCGCTATCTAATTTATATCACAGGGGCCGCCTTCGAAATAATTGTTTTGTTTCTCATCTATGCAAATTCGATATGTCCCTATAATATCTCTACTATAGAATTAAGTTTCATCTGTTTTATACAGGCTCCTAAATCACTGCATCCCTTACGCTAATCTCAATCCATATAAAAATCTTTCACTCCTTTCCACTTAACAAAATCAATTTCTTCCCTTCAACGCTTATCCTTACTATTCATCTTAATACTCATCACGAAAATTTAACTTTCATAATAATATCTCTTAAGTAATTCTGCACTTCCGTTCACAACCTACTCCCTTTGATAACCTTCCATTCTACTAATGTTGCCTATTAATTTGTTTAAGGATAGAGAGTTCATTCTTATTTAATTTATCTTTATGTCTACTAATCATTCATTAATCGCGATCTGCTAATCACCAATAAATTCAACCTTAGCATTTATTACCTATCTCAAAATATTCACTTAAGCTAATAACCTATCAAACACAGATTTTTCAATTTAAATTTCGGTTAATTTCCCAAAAAACCAATACTTACCTTTACCATCCGAATACTACAATCAAATTCATCACGAAAATTTAACTTTCATAATAATATCTCTTAGTAATTCGCACTTCCGTTCACAACCTAAATCTCATTTGATAACCTTCCATTCTACTAATGTCGCCTATTAATTTATTAAGGATAAGAGAGTATTCTTATTAATTATTTGGTCTACTAATCATCATTGATCGCGATCTATCTAATCACCAATAATTCAACTTAGTATTTATTACCTATCTTAAATATTCACCTTTATCTAACACTTATCAACACAGATTTTTCAATTAAATTTCGTTAATTCCCAACCTAATACTACCTTACCATCCAAATATTACATTAAGTTGATCTCAATAACTCCTTGTATATATATTACAACTCGTTATATATTTCATTTCTATACCCTTAAATCATTCAAGTCCATTCCTAATGTGATGTCTTTCATGTATTACATTAAACAATCCTATACTCCAAATCTAATCGCCACTTAACTTCTATACCAAAATCGGCCACCCGACATACCCGACATTTCCAGCGTTCATGTTCTCAACTTGACTACTAACTGTCTACTTACTTATTATTATCTCCACCAGTCTTATTCTTCTTTTTCCAATCTTCTCTCAAAATTTTACTATCCTTTAATCATTTCATTTTATGATCTAATCCAATTGGCCCGTGATATAAATAGACAGCTTTCAAAAATAATTTTCTATATAAATAGTCAATTTCAAATTATTTATCATAACACAATTTGAATTCAAAATTAAAATGGGGTTTTAAATTTAAAATGTCAAATAAATAAAATGAAAACAAAAATAAAAAAGTTTATATTTTTGAATAAACTCTAAAGAAGTTAGTTGTGTCTGAGAAACTTAGACACAAATTTCTAGTTACCTCAAGTTATTTTATGTTTCATGATCTAATTCAATGAAAATCCTCTTTTAGTTCTCTACACTATTCCTAACTCACTGACAGGAATAGAGTTCACATGAAAAGTAATGCATTTTGGGTGATCATGATCAGGCCAATCCACTACTATCCAAGTATTACTCCATTCCCTAGCCTAAGGGTTGATACCTGCTTTAGCCCCTACAGGCATTGTGATAGATTTATCTTATTGTTATTGTTCACTACTTTCACTTCAAACCTCTAATTACTTCCTCTATAATCATTGATCTACGCAATAGGTGTGGATTTTCCCACCTCATAAGGTCTAGTGCGTCCACCATCCCTAGGGAGGGAAATCATAAAGTTTATTTCCTTATGTTGGTTGCGGCCGATCCCAACATAAAGAAATTTCCTATACTTCGTAGTTGTGTCCTAGAACCCTAACCTAAGCTCTGATACCAACTTTGTCACAACCCATTTCCACGAGCCGGATCGGCACTAGAGCCCAGGTAAGCTTAAAGCCCCGAGGCCCTAGTAGCCTGGAAACACTAACATTTCTATCTCAATTATTAATTATATCATCCTATGTTAATTACATGGACTAATTATTCACAAATTTCTACAACTTTGCCAGGAGTCATTTAACTACTAGATATACATAGCCTTTTATACATTATTAGTTACATATAAAAATTATTTACGGAACTAAGGAAAAATTCTCTATTTGGCTCTGCGCCGAAAGGAAAACATAGCCTAACTCAAATTGAAAGGAAAAAACTTTACTTTCCTGAAATTTTTTCAAACAAGACATGGTGAGATTTCCAAGGAGTAATAATTTGCACCCACACATCTCTCTCTTTT
>NW_023591033.1:0-21226 GCF_014843425.1 Jatropha curcas | reverse complement strand
AAAATTAAAATATGCAAAATGAATATGCAAAAATGCATTTAGAATCAAATAATGTGACGTAGATAATAACCCAAAACCAGTAGGCAAATGAACGTGACAATCAGAGAAACAAGAAAACAAGTAGTGCAAAGTTCATTTCCCATGAATTGAAATAAAAAGAGGAAAAACCATCCATATGTTCTCAAACAAAGCAACAGAAAAGCAAAAATACAGGATAAATTGCCTGCTCCATACAATCAAGACAAGTTGTTCTTAATTGCCTAATTACTCAAATCGGGATCTGCACTCTCCTCTCCCGGGTAGCCCACCTTCTGCTTCGGCTCTTCATCTCAAAACCTTCCTCTCTGCCTCTATCGGCAATCTTCAAGCACCTAGGACCTAAGACTGGAAGATCCGTGTCTTGGCCTTTCTGCTCTTGCAACCAGAATTGAAAGCTCATCCCCAACCCAAAAGTCTTCAAAACCAGCTAACTTCTTGACTCCATTCAAGATTCAGTGGCTTGTCGTGTCATACTCCAACCATAACTCATTCCCTCAACGAAGTTGATTCCAAGGAGTTCGGGGGCGAGCTTGATCAGCATTCTCCTCAACAATCAGTCATAAAATATCTCCACCCCGAGAGAAGGTAGGTCTTAACCCCCCTACTCTGGAATTCTCACCTTCGGCTTGTGGAACAAAAAGATAGATCAAATTTGACCCTCTGATTGGAGACGAATCTCAATAATCCTTCTTCTTCTATTTCAGAAATAATCCCAAATCCGATACTTGTCTTGACTGTCGCCAAGATGCATGATGAGAGAGGTTCAAACATTCCTTGCAAGCTCCGACCCAAACCTTTGCACCATAACACGCCAATATCATCTCTCATTCGTCTTATCCCTTGAGAAGGACTCATTCTATTGACACGCGCACTCTATGTTCTTGGTGGTGCGCATCAAAATTACTAGCCACCATGAAACCCGATAACGGTAACCTCGCCAACCTACTAACTACACTTGTGCCACGTAAGATCTCTGTGCGTAACTGTCACTAACCAACCCGTACCCCATGGAAGTTACTTTCTGTGCAAGGTGGAACGAACTGCGCCTAAAGGATGGAGCCCAGGTCTTGCCAACAAAAGAGCAATAGTTGGTATGCCAAGAATGTATCAAGCACAACACGTCTTACACACAGCTTTCCACGGCCCCTTGTGGAATATTCTCGCTTTAAAAGTTCCTTTTGCATTCTCATAGTGTTTGTCATAAGCTTTGACCGCAACCATAATTTTGATGGTTCAAACTTCTGACTCTTCAATTTAAACTTGGATTAGGTTCATCTATCAACGGGCCACAAACGCACAGGCTGATCCGTTATCCACCATCACGTCCGGGTAACAACGTCCATATAACGGCAAAGTGGAATGTATAATGGCTTACAGTGGTTCTTCCCTATTGGGGAAGGTCAGTCAAAGGAAAGTGACCCTCAGCACTATCCTTCGTTGTAGTAAACGTTGATCATATCAACACTGTTGAGAATCCGGGCGGGTAACTCTGCAAAAGAGTCAATGGCTTAAGTAAGGTTCTCTATGACTCCTTATGGAACGCTATCCAGCAAGTCCCCATATTGAAATATCTGCTCTGCGCTTGTTAAGCTGACTCAAAGTAACTGAGCTTGCGGGTCACCGCACTGGTGCCGACTAAATTCTGACTACATTCTCCAACCTCCGAACAAGTCTTTTCTGCCCTTTCGATAACCTCCTCTCTCTTTTTTCTTTGGCTTCTTCCATCCGCTTTCCCATTACTTATCTCTTTTTCCCATCCAAACAAGCAATCTTTCCTTAGCCTGTACACTACTCTCGGGAGTTGTATACTCGCCCACTGTGGATTAAGCTCTGAGACGCCTACCATCATTCACCATCCTCATTCACTAACTAAAACCTTTGTCTCTATTGGTATCACAAGACTAAGCTCTTCTGAATTGCAAGCTGGAGTTGGCTCACCTCATCTTGCTGGCACAGCATCACCCACTATCAACCCGTGAGGCTTTTCTCATTGCTATCTTCAAAGACTGGCATCTTCTCTCCTCAATCGCTACTGACAGTCATCCACCATATATTCAACATTGCGCAACATACCGCCTCTTACCCAATTCAGCCGCTTAGCCAATACCGACTCTCATGGTAATCCACTGCCCGATCGCATTGACTGATCAAACCCGATTGAGACCTTACGGGGCGAATAGTTATACATGATTTGGGGAAGCGGGGTTGTTCTAAGATACTAGGCTTGTTCCTCTCAAGAAGGTTTGGTAATTTCCTAGCTGTCAATACAGAACCTGGATATCGTGCCTTAAAATGAAACAATCGTCAGTTAATGTCCCCTTTGCATCTAATGGTAAAATCACATTTCGGTCATATACTCCCTCGACGGCTAGTCGGGGTCGACTGGACACAGTTTGAAGCAACTCCATTCTTGATGCCAGATCTTAGGACTGTACCACGGGTTACCTCTAAAATCGGTACGAACCCCTACCCCAGAAATAACTGCATATGATGCAATAATGACTAGGGTAGAAAATCGACACGGATGTGGGTCGCCACCGTTGTATTAAATTATTTAGGGTTAAACCAGGAAAAAACCCTAAAGTTCAGCTCAATTTAATTAAAAACACTAATTTAACTAGATCAATTATCACCAATGTCAAGGCAACTGTTTTGCAAACCCGAGGTGGTCACGAGACCAATGTCAGCTGAAATGAACTACCGATAGAATGAATGCTTGCAAGGTGAATGATAATAATGGGAACCAATTGGAAAAGTTTAAGTGGAGTTCGACATGCCCCGCTGCAGGGTTTAAATCTCCGCAAACGCGCCTACGTCTTCCGTTATGAATGGAAAGAATCAAAGTCAACGAGTAGTCCGAATAGGAGCCTTTTTAAAAGGGCCTTGAAAATGGTATGCTTATGCATGAAGTGTGTGTATGCTTCGTGCATTTTGTTTAGGCATTTTGCCCAGAATTGATTGACTTGATTAGGCCGTATTGTGCCAAAATAATGTTAGAATATTTAAGGCTGTTTAGCCAAAACGAGTTGATTTAGGCAAATTTGTCAACAAAGTTGATATGAATTGGGCGTTTGTCCCAAATGTTAATATTTAAGGCTTTTATAGCCAAAAAGAAATTAGATTTAGGCAATATATGTCCGGCCAAGTAATGATATGGGACGTTTGTCGCCAATATGGTAGATAAGGCTAATTAGCAAAAGATTGATAATTTAAGAGCATTTGCAAAGCTTTGATTAAAGCGATTTGTCTCTAAAATGGGTAATCTTAACTTATAGGCAATTTGTATTGCCGAAAGTGATCAACTGAAAATTGCATATAGGCAGTAATTTATGCCAAGAAAAAACGTGTTAATTAAAGGACTATAAGCCACATTATTATTAAAAATTGGACTTAAGACGAGGACTGTTCGAAATAAAGAGGGCAAACAACCATAGCCATTGAATACCAAGATACTTTAGCCAATATTGTCGGATTGAAAGCTTAAATACACGATTATCAAATTAACCAGGGCATTAAGCTTAATCGTATTAAAGTGAGGCAGTTTTTTTGACCTAGTTGACGACGGAATGCATTTATGCAGCAAATTTATTCAGAATTGGAGTAGAGAAGAAATATCATAGAAGCTGAAATTAATAGGGCAGACTTTGTTATTACCTGATTAATTCGACGGCCCGCTCTTAGCTCAGCTTGAAAACTCCAAATTAAAGCAGCCTCGTTTAGGGAATATTAATTAGAATAATCAAATTTTAGTGACCAAAGTATCGACACAAACAGAATAAATAAAGGCAACTATGCTAAATGCAGAAAGCAGTAAAGAACAGAGCAAGGAGCAAGGAAGAAGGAGGTCCGTCAACACAAGACCTGAGTGAATAAAACTGAGTGCCCGGGGCTGTATTATAGGGGAAAAAATGAAGCCTGGCGAAAGCTGCCAGGGGCCGGCGCCGCCCACGTAGCGCCGGAGCCGCAGTGACCGCGGGGCCGCGAGTCCTCTCCGCCTCCGGAGGCTTTCCAGAGTTCCGGAACCTCCAAAAAATAATTCCAGGACCAGTTCTAGCGATCGTCCTTGTGAATTTCTGACGTTCAAAGTACCACATCGCAAACTTCAGTGAACTTCTGAATGGCCTCACGGTCCGTCCGGACTGTACAGTCCGGAAAATTGGCTTTGAGCCTCAAAATTTGGGGGTATTACACAGTTGCCCCCAACCGGCAACCATAAAAATGATTTATGGGAGTCGATGGTGTTTGAAACACAAATTTGAAAGTGAAAATAACAGAAACGCCGTCAAAAGAACCCGCCTTAGCCTTTTCCTTTATAAATAGCTTGAATTACTCACTAATTTCATTCATTCCTACACTTACTCCACATCAAAAGAGCACTCTCAAATTCCTCAAACTTCAAAGCTTCAAGGCTCCTTTCTCCATGGCTCCTCAGATCTTAAAAGCGTGAAGCGAATCTAGGGTCTCTGGGGATTTCCGCCATCGACGAAGTCCCGATGTTACATAGAGCGGATGCGACCACATCACGAGCCTCCGTAACTAAGCGTCTAACGCCAGGTAAAGACTCCCTTTCATCCTTTATTTGTTTTAATTATATTTTTATTAGGCTATAAGAGGCCAAAAGGTGAAGTTGGCCCAAGTGGCCAAATTGGAAATTTTTGGGCCCTGTGGCCCAATTGGCAATTTTGGGCCCTGTGGCCAAATGTGAATCTGGGCCTACTGGGGCCGCAAATTGTGAATTATTTGGCCTCAGTGCCAAATGGAATATTTGGGCCTCTGTGGCCAATGGAGATTTTAGGGCCATCGCTGATGGCTATATATTGTGAATCCTTTGGCCTCTGTTGGCCAAAATTGTGAATTTGGGCCTTTGGGACCTAAATGAAAAATTTTTTGGGCCTTTAGGACCAAAATGTAATTTTTGGGCCTTCCGGGGCCAAATTGGAAAATTTTGGCCTTCGAGGCCAAAATGGGTGAATTTTTCAGCCTTAGGGGCTAAATGAATGAATTATTTGTTTATTCTGGCACTTACTGTATTTAATTATATGACATGCTAGAGGAATAGAAACTACAGATATTATCCTTAGTAAGGAACCGAGGAAATAACTCTTAGATGCTTACTTTAGGACACAAATAAATGATGTGGGTGAGACCTCCTGTGGCCGAGAATATTCGATCAAAGATAATCGAATCAAAACAACCAAGGTATGGAGCCGATATCAGTCCGTACCCATCTGGCTACCGGAGGCATTTTGAAATGTAGGGTTCGAAGTAGCCACAAGGAGTTACTAGGGACGGCTTGTGAGAAAGGTGGTGGGATACAACCAAATACCTTCACAACTTTCTGGGGCGAGTTGACAATGAACCCTATAGATTCAATGATCTCACGGGATCCCTTTGGCATTCGGGCCGAATCGAGTTAATGAATGAATGGAGACAGATGACTCCCCCGAACCGGATGGTGGAGAGCTGATCGGGAATAGACTTGCCTCGGATCCTCGGGCTAGCTCTGTCTACAACTACCGGCTTTGACTTCGAGACGCTATGGTTATAAACTCCTAGGGCCCCTCGACAATTATATGCTAGATACAAGGCCAGGGGAAACTACGCTACTCAGAGTGGCCAGATTCACTTTATTGTTAGGCTGCGTTTGCTTCGACCATTCTGGTCAAAACAGAAGGAAAAGTTTAATTCCTTCTAATCTGAAGAGTTGTGGAGAATCTGGCCCACTAGCGGAGTAAACGACTGGGCTGAGCGCATTTCTGAGCCGCATGTAAATGATGACGAGTGGATCTAGTCGGGCACAAAAACTCCAAGCGGGACCTTACTACTTTGGGAGTAAGTAAGAAACATTCTCACCTTTCTGTATTTTCATTTATCTGATTTTTTCATTGATTCCTTGTTTCTCTTTCGCAAACGGGCATTAAGTACTTCCTACACCCCGCCCAGAGCTGATATACTGACTTAGGACTAAGGGCTTGGTACCTTGCGCTGGAAGATGGTACCGCTCAAACCTTCATACCGTTCCGCAAAAAATCACATAAAGATTGAGGGCCTTTATTGATAACATTGCACCTGGAGCAGGTATGTGTTTAGTAAAATGTCTTGACTATGTAAATAAAAAGGATTATTATAACATACTGCATCTTTTAAAGGTTGAGGTGGGGGAAGAGAGCGTGCCACCCTACAAGACTGAGATTCAGGCCGATACCCATTTCAACAGCGGTCGGATGCGAAGTGGTCCTGTCGCACCCCGTTCTGAGACGATATTAACCATAGGCGAAGAGAATAGACCTTTACCAGAAATAAGAAGGCGTCGTTCTGTCCCTTATTCCCCCACCTGAGAACATAGCGAGCTGGCAAAGCAGATGATCTTTAACCGATGCTAATAACTGAGGGTGTCCACATATGGAGTTTCATAACTTGATGGAGATATACTCGAGTTCTAACAGAAATCTTTGATGCACCTCATTGTGATCTTCAGCTTGAATAGTTTCAGAGATCGGCAGCCTTCTCAGCGCCTGCCACCACATCTTCTCGTGGCTTCGGTCCCACTCGAGCAGGAAACTCCAAGGAGGAGGCCTACGACGAATCCTTCTCTTCCACTCTGTTGAAGGGTCCATCCGGGCCGGGCCCTAAAGCCGCGTCGCAGGTCCCTTCCAGGGCTCCCCCGGGCTATTTCGAGGCTACCGGCCGCTCACCCAGGCCTGCCAATCTAGTCTTCCAATACAGCATTCCCACTAGCATGCCTCCTGACGGCCACTCTAGCTTACGGGAGGTCTCCCTGAGAAGTGGAATCAGCCTGGATCTCGCTCCCGAGGACATACTGAGGTAAAACCTGATAATCTTCACACAAAAGGATTCATAGGAGATTTGATAATTGACATTGTAATTTTTCTATTGTATGATTCCATTCCTGTCCGGATTGGTCCCAGTCAAATGATGGAATGCTAAGATTCCGGGAATGGCAGCAAAGCAGCAAGAACTAACTTCGTCCTGGACTCAGAGGGCCTTTGATGATCAGAGGAGGAGGAGGCCCCGTTGCTGATAGTTGCTAGATTTTTCTTGTTTTTTCTTTGCTTGTATTTTTGTACTGAACTCTGACTATACCTGCACTTGGTTAGTACTGAAAATTTTATATGTATGCATGATTATCAAATTTGAAAGAAAATGGGATTTTTTTTTTTTTGGCCCATGAAATAGAATTTTATATGTACTGAAAAAAGAATTTTTTTTTTTCGGTGGCCGCCACCTCCGGCAGCCGCTGCCGCTGCCTCCAGGCGCGTTTTTTCTATAAAAACTTATTTTCTTGGTGTTTCACTCATTCTTTCTCGAAATCTGAGCCAAAAAAATAGCTTTCAACCAGTTTCTTCTCTCATTCTCTCTTTTCTCTCTTCTTTTTTCAAAGATGAATCCCTTTTTAACCACAACATGCACAGCTGGACTAGGAGTCTCTCCAAAGTCGAAAAGATCAACTTGGGGAGGTACGGTCTTTCTCCTATCATTACTCTTTCTCCTATCATTACCCTTAGGGGAGTAGTAGTTGACTGGGATTGGGATTTTTTACGGGCCTGCATCAGACTTTGGGACCCGGAGGCCCACGTTTTCCGGTTCGGGGCCATGATGGAGGAGATGTGCCCTCTTTTTGAAGAATTTTGTGCTATTATAGGGTGCGACCCCAATGCCCCTTTGGTCAAGCATGAGGTCAAAGTTGGGTATGTTCGGTCGTTTGAAAGCCTGCTTCAGTTCAACCGACCACAAGCTAAGGCCATGATTGTTGGTGACCAGAAAGCAATTCTGTTGCCCTTGATCGATGAATTTTCAGAGGTCCATTCAGACGACCCAGACCGGATGAGACTGAGGATGCGGGCTTTGGTTTTTTGCTTATTAGCTGGTTTCTTGTTCAACCAGGGCCCAGGCTTTGGGGATTTGCGCCTCTGCCCCATGGTTCGGCAAATGGCATTGTGCTGGCAGAGACTATCAGGAGCCTTGACAGGGCTGCTTTAGGCTTTGATGACTGGACAGTCTCTCCGGCTATTCTCCAGGTACTTCTCCTTTTCCTTTTTATTATTATTTTTTTTCTTCTTTCTTTTAGCCCCCCCCCCCCTTTTTTTTTTGTAATGGAAAGGATACATTACTCAAGTTTGGTTAAAGGACCACCTCCAAGTGGTTGCTACTCCTACTTCATTGCCTTATAACCCTGTCCAGTACCGTATGCGAAGGATCTTGATCACACATCCGTCTGCTGATGCATGGACCTCGTGGCTGATTGAATCGGGTCCAAATGAGGTGCTGTGGTTCATATCCTGGTATGGCATCACCCGCTTTATCCAGGTTAGCTTTCGCCATACTCAGGTTTACCTTTTAGGCCTTACACATTGTACCTGGTACTGCGCTCGTTTTGAGGGCAAAATGAGATAGACCACAGACTGTTCCGATTGTGGATGACATTTCAGCTGATTCAGCCATCACTCCGGGTGTTACCCGAGTCATCCTTAGGGCTTGGGTTAGAGATCATCATATGGTTAGGCCTTTACCTAAACCTGCCGGTGTCCAGACTTCTCCTGAGTATCGAGCCTGGTTCATTGCCGTTGTTTGGCCGGTTGAGAGGCCGAGGAGGAACGCACTACTGAGTGCACTTGAAGGTTGGGTTCAGGCTGATGCTAACAACGAGGTTGGGACTGATGAGGAGATTGTGTTGGCTCCCCGGACAGGCGAGGCTGGAGAAAGTTCAGCAGCTATGGAGAAAGTTCAGCAGCTAGGGATGACTCAGAGGATGTTGCCCCACGGAGGCGATGGGACACCTAGACTCTTATAGGCTTTTGGACTTTTGTTGTCTTTAACTTTTTATTTTGGCTTTGGATTTTTCCTTTGGATGTATGTGTTTTTTTTTTTTGGACTTAGACTTTTATTTCGTGTTTTGAACTTTATGGACTCTTTTGCTTGACTTTATTATTTTGATTAGGAATGTCATTTGACTTTTAAGCTTTCCAAGCATTTTCCAACTTTTATTTATTCAAGCTCTAATTTTTGCCTAAGCCACCCTTTTCGGGTTTTGCGAGCTACCCATTTTTGCCTAAGCCGCCCTTTTTGGGTTCAACTTACAGGCCCTGACTTTTGCCTAAGCCGCCCTTTTGGGGTTTATCGACTTTAGCGGGTTTTTTTCTCTTTTTTTTTCTTTTCTTTTCCCCTTTTTTTATTCTATTGCAAAAGAATGAAGGAATTATGAAAGATTTTTTTTTTTTATTTAATGTTCTAGACCTACCCAATGAGGGACTGCCTACATATCTTCGATACATAATTTCTTTTTTTCGAAGAAAATCAGGTCTAATGTAGTTCAAATTTTAACATTATGCAATGGCTTATTATACAAAAATATTTTTTAAACTGATCTAAATTTTACATGGATTGTTGATATCCAAACCATCCAAATTAGTCCAAAATGACGGCTTTCCGCCCAAGGGACAATATTTCTTCAACACATAGGTCCAGCCCCAAATGAGAGACGAAAACTTTCTGACATGCGTCTATGATTAAACTGTCAATTCCGTCAGGACCAAACAAACCTTTCTTCCACGTTTTCGGTCTTTGACCCTTCTTATTAAAGATGCGTGCCATTCTTCTCTGGTAAACTTGAGTTTGGTGGAGCGGCTTGCAATCGTTTTTCGTGCCTATACCAAAGAGTGCAAATGATAATTCTTAAGCCCAATCTGCTTCGCCCTGATCTGGCTTTCCCGGATAATCCTCGCCGACTGAACTTCCCAACTCAATAGGCAACAAACTGCTTTCCGTACCATACACTAAGGAATACGGAGTTGCTCCGCGTTTGTCTGTTCTATTGAAGTCCATATCCCCATAGGGCATTCGGCAACTGCTTCATCCAAGCTTTTGCTTTCTAACTGTCTTCTGCAAAATGACTTTTATAGCCCTTATTTGCAGCCGTCTACAGCCCCATTTTGTTTGTGGAGATTAGGGCGAGACTTATGGATGTTGGAATCTTCTTTGCTCAGCAGGTAAGAAAAAAATTCACTTTGAAAGTGGGACCCGTTATCAGTAATTATTCTGAAATGGCATCCGTACGACAAAAGGATGTTAGACATACGAACTGTGCCTGCCTTCTTGGGCATTCAGACCGAATTAGGAGTGTTGCCTCGATGCCAACTAGTGAAATAATCAACAGCAACCAGGATAAATTGATGACATTGGAAGCCTTTGGTGGATTTTTTTTTTTTTTTTTTCGGTCACGTTTCATGCCCCAAGTTGCGAAAGGCCCATGTGAAGCAATTAGGATTCAAAAATTGACCGGAGGGGCTGTCTTTGCAGCCCTAGCAAAAAATTTTTGACACTCATGGCACTTCTGTGCGATGGCCTCAAGCAATCTGCATTCATGGTTTGACAGGTAATAAACCCAGTTTATATTTTCCGAGCCAAGCTATTCCCGGTGCATGTTTGTGGACCAGACTCCCCATGATGTAAGGAATCCATCATGCGTGGGAGTTCTCCCCCTCATCAACGCACCTTAGGTGAGGGCCATTCCAAACTTCTTTTATACAGAACTCCCCCAGTAAGAAATATCCGAATGCTAACTGTCGCAAGTGTCGTGATCATCTTGGCGATCCCTCGGGTAGGCGTTCATGTCGTGAAGAATAATTCTGTATATCCCAAACTAGGGGCTTGTCATCCACCAAATTCATTGATATTGCTGGCTGTTTCTGTTAGGGGCGAATTGTACAGAGTCGAATGATTGTCTCCCCCTACATTAACCATGAGGCCAAGGTAGCTAGAGCATCAGCAACTGATTTTTGGCTTCGCTGAGGCAGTAAGTGAAGGATAAATCCTCAAATGCTGAGCCCAATTCGTCCAAGCGTTGTAGGTAAGGAAACAAAACGCTCTTCCTTTAATCTCCATTTTCTCAAAGCTGAGGAGACTATTAAATTGGAATCCCAGAAAACCTTGAGGACCTTTATTTCCTTTTTCCAGGGCGCTTCTAACCCCTTGATGCAAGCTCGATACTCGGCTTCACATTGTTGGTGTAATCGAAATCTAATTTGACTGCGATGCGACATTTTCTCACAAGGGAGTTTTTGAATACGACTCAACCCATTTCCTGTAGTTTGAAAGCTCATCGAAGACATTTCCCAGACTTCACTTTTCCATTGCTCAACAAGTCTATCATCAGGAAAATTCTACCTCCAGCATTAGGTCTGTACCGGTTAATTCTGCCTAATTGATCACCAAGGCTCCGCCTTTCACTGCCTTCCATTGCTACAAATTTTAAATCATAGGTTGCGCAGCACCGACACCCACTTAGCCATCTTACTATTCAAGAACCCGGCTCTCCATAAGGAATTTCAAAGTTCGATTTCAGAAATAATGTATGTGGTGTAAAGACGAGAGGTAGTGCTTGCAAGCTTGTAAAGCCCCAAACTAAAAGCCAAACACAACTTCTCACCTATGTTTTTAACTCGATTATACCAGCATCCTTTTACATGAGGTAATACACGGCATTTTTCCTACCCTTGTATCTTCCGCTTGTTGAAGCTAGGCATTGCACCCACGCTTCTTCTGTCACTGATAGGTTAACAATACAAAGGTTTTCCTGGCCTTGGTGGCTGTAAATACTGGCGGATAACAGATTATTGCTTGACTTGGTCAAAAGCTTTCTGACAATCCTCATTTCCAATTGATTTGCTACTCCTTTCCTGAGTAATTTGAAAATCGGACACAAGTTACGGGCAAATTGATTAATGAACCGGGCTGATGTGACTGTAGCCTTCCCAAGAAACCCCGAACTCTTTTCCGTCTTCGGTGCTGGCATTTCCAAAATGGCTTTGGGCTTTTGAAGGCGTCAATCTCTATGCCCTTCCGACCTGACCATGATGCCCCAGAAACCACTCTGGATTAGCTCCGAAACAGACAATTTTTTTCCGGGTTAAGCTTTAGATTGAAACTTGCGAAGTTCTAAAGAAGACTTTCTCAAGTGCTGTATGTATTTCTTCAAGCTGTTTGATTTAACAACCATTTTATCGGGCCACATAAAACTTTACTTCTTTGTGAATCATGTCATGGAAGTAGTCGTATGCCATTTCTTATGATAGTGTTGCCCCGGTGCATGGTTTTTAGGCCCAAAAAGGGCATTAAACCCCATCTCCTCCCAAGTGTCTATAGTAGGTTCCCCACTGTGTGAATGAAGTGCTGTTTTCTCTTTGTCTTGTCTCATTGCCATTTCATTATTTGAGTTGTATCTCCGACAGCAAGATCTCGGTCAGTGAGACTTTCTTCGGTGGGCCAGCATTCGGTCCACCAAGCAAGTCAATATGCTGTAGAGGAAGTCGGTCCTGGACATTGCTTTATTCAAAATCCCCCAGCGTAATCACACCACATTCTGACTTTACCGTCTTTCTTTCTCAAGGCACCGCACAATGTTGCGTAAACCACGTCTCAAGTATTTCTCAAACTGGCACACATGGCGTCTATGAACTTATTCTCAGTTGTTGGCTACTTCCTCCTTTGATTTTCAAGGAACATTCTGTTTCAGCCTTTTTAGCTTCTGTTTTACTGGCTTAGCCTCAGGGTATACTGGGAATCTGTGCACCGCTATTGCCGGCGGTCAATTCCCGGTGATGTCCACCTGCCTTTCCACATGTAAGCAATCGGCGCAAACTTCTTCAAACATTCAATGACCTGTTTGCTGTTCACACAGTCAAATTGCAAATGCCATGTATGTTCATTTTCTTCTTTGCCAATTATTATTTTTTCCTTTTTCATTTTTTATTTCATTTATTTGAATTATTTTTGCTTGGAAATGCTTGGAAAGATAGACATTGCGGGGTAGTTAATAATTTGCAAGCCTTTATTGATTATGACGGAATCGTCCCAAAAAAAATTACATCAAAATTGTTGAATCTGAATTTTCTAAATCCGGACACAGACGACTCAGACTGTAACTGGACTCTGACTCGCGTTTTCAAAACTCGGGGTCAGAACTCAGGACTCAGTACAAGGACTTGATACAGAACTTGGTTACTAGGTTTGACTCGGGAGCGGGTTTTATCTTAGCAGCGCGGCTTTCCTCCTTCTGCCACGTACCATAGTTTGGTGAGAAGGCCCTTCGTTACGGCTTAATCAGTCTCAATTCAGCAGGTCTTGATTCCATTCATTTTCCGGTTTAATGACTGCAAACCTCGTCAAAAGGAGACTGGGCTGCATGAAGTCTTCCACTGTCCAAGTTCCGTTTATGTATTTCGGCTTTGTTGCCCCAGACATCAGGAAAATATTTCTACCCAGGCAGCATCTTCTTAGCAGTCGGCAGCGAAAATGGTTCTTGGAAGCCACGATAAGGAACGTTTCTCCCGCTTGCAAAGTAACCATTCAAAGTTCAAAAAGGTAAGCCGGCATCGTGTTATACTCTTCTTTCCTTTCCCCTCCTGGTTTCTCTCAGCCACGGGTCTTCATCAGTGGGCTCATAACCCCAGTCCAAGTCCCTCCATTCACCGGACACTCCCAAGCCTGCAGTGCTGGGTATGTCTTTCCAGACCTTGCCATAATCATTCCCGGCAAATAGGCATTTTCAGCATCAAAGGCACTATGCAGTTTATTTGCACCGTCCCTAAATCAAAGAGGAATTCGAGAGTTTGCAGTTCTTTCCTTCTATGAACTGCACAGTGTATATTGAAATCCACAGAGGGCAAATGGGGCAGTTTCAGGGTTGAGCCTTCATAGAGAGGCGCCCCTTTGGTCTTCTCGACTGGCTTGTAGGCAAACCATACTGTAGTCATACCCCCTGAATAGGTGATAACTTTATCCTTTGTAAGAAGAAAACTTGACCTTTTGGGTGGCAGGGAAGGAGGCACTGCCTTAGTATGGTGTATCCCATGTTCGACCAGAAGCAGGTTGAGCTTAGCAGTTGGCACAACAATTACTTGAAACGGGGACCTCCATCACAGCTGGCCCAATTGCTAACGTCAAAGTAGCAACCCCCAAAACACTCCCTCCGGGTGCTGTCATAGACTTAACTATCTGATCTGATTGGACTGATAATCTGTTTCTATTCCAAAACCGCCGAGACAGCTGGCACCCTTAGTGGGCACCGTGTCAGTGCTGACCCGTGTCAATGGAGAACCATGGGCACAGGTTTATTCCTGGTCTGAACAAGGACGTTAAAGGGCATCATTGTGAACTGCCCCCCCCTTGCCTTGGCAAGTCATCTCAGAAAAAATTGTTCGATGCTTTGCATTTGCATGATTGGTTGAGGTGGATACCAGCACTTTAGGGCTAACCTCCACCGGATGTTTGAAGTTGATTCAAAGCTTGCCAAAAGAGCTGTTGGCCGGATAGAGAAAGTGATAGCCCCAGAAGTTCCCAGAACGACACCCCTAAAGCCTGTTAGTCTTCCTTAACTGTGAGAGTACTTGGTCTCTTTGGGCTCATCTGCCCTCCGATAGGGCTTATTTTGACTTTGTCCAGGTACTAATGTTTCAATAATTGTTCTCACCGCTCACTTGGTTTATTAGTGTGCTATTTCGACTCTCGTCTCTGTTCTAAGGTCAATTCAGATCCAGGAAACACAAGATGTCATTCAATTCTAGGAATAGTTTATAGAAGGAATCGATCATTCCTGAATATAAGAAGTAATCAGCATTTTACGCCGTGATTTGTAAGGGATTTAGTTCTTAATGTTGTGGCGAATACTCGCTTGGAATAATTGAAACCGTTTTGTTCTCTCACTTAGGTTCTTTTGTGACGTGCAGTTCTTAAGCGTCAGCACGCTTCAGTTTCTATATGTCACTACCCTGATGGTACTCACAGTATTCGAGTCAGGTTCTGTAGTTTCGCTTTAGTAATGTGGTGGGTGGCGGCCTTGCTTTCCAAAGGCTTGATGTTTCACGTTCATTGCTTTTGAAACAGCCTCTCGGAATACCAAAGGTAATTATGGTCATTCCTCTAGATCAGTATATTGTTCTCTTGAACTGACTTGAAATTTTTTCATATTTCCACATCGTTAATAAGGATTCGTTCGTCCGGTTGGGTGATTGCTTTGCCACTTCGTGGGATTGTCTAGCTTGGCTAGGTTTCTTGTTATTTTGAACATGTTCCACGAAGTACTTCCTTCAGATATGCCCCATTTGAATTTAGATCTCTACTACCTTTCGTATAGCAGTGGCAATGTAGCGACTGAAACGTTGGTAAATGTATGAGTTTTTAGTGTTGTTGGTAGACAGGCTGCAGGTTCTTATAGATTATGTCCACATTTTTCAATTGCTACAGAACTGATGTCATTATTTGCGGCGGCCTTGGGCCCTCCACCTCGAAGCGAACGAGGAAAAGGTCATTGTTTTCTGTTTGTTGGTTTCCAGTTCCCTCCGAGTAACGCACCAACCTCCAGTATTATAGTGGTTATTACGTAATTAAACTGCATTGTCTAATATCTTCCCAGGTCTTCATTTGTAGACCGGTCAGGCTGACAAAACACCGCAAGCAGCACCCAGTCAGAGATTGGTTGGAACAATGAGCAAGGACTCGCTGTTCAGTGCCGAATGGGTTGGAGGGAACCTGACATACAATTTCATGAGTGCGTTTTTGGAGACAATGGTTACCATCAAAACTTGTCTCATGTTGGGCATTTATTGGAAACTTGTAGTTGAGTCTTGTGCTTTCGCGTGAACCAAGGACAAGAGTCCATGTCCACCACTTCCTTGTGTGTCTTTAAGGGCTAGTAATAGATTCTTTCCACAAAAGTTCAATTTTTCTCTCATTTTCTGAGCTTCCAGCTCAGAAAGCAGTTCTGAGGGCATGTCATTCCAGTGTTAAAAGGTAGGGTTTTGCAGGATGTCGGATATCCAACAGCAGTCCCTATTGGATTAGGCAGCAGGATCACCTCCCCGCAGCTGAAGCCCCATTTCCATTACCATTACTAGGTCAGCTATCAGGGGCAGTCCATTGGCAGCCAATGCCCTCATTCATTTATGCCTCCATCTGCCCTCCCCCTCCATGGCCTCCAGTTGTTCAATGAGATTTTGGATGTCAGAGATCGATGCCATTGATGCAGTGGGGTTGTTGGAAGTTGTAGGTGGAAGCTGGTGTTAGCTGGCGGAAGCTGGTTAAGCGTGATGTTGTGATAGCAACTATAGGTGTGAGTCTGCTCACGATTGTTGGGCACTTGAAACAGGGTTGGTATTGATAAGTTAAAGGGTAATTAGATATAGGGTATTAGTGGTTCGTGTATCAGGGTAGCTGATGTGAGATAGATTCGACTCTTTGTCCAGAAAACTGGTTTTTGCCTCTCAGGACTAAAATCAAAAGAGTCGTGTTCTGTGTTCTCTTTGTTTTGTATTCAAGTTTCTGATATGTCGTGATTAATGCGCATAACAATACTGCCATAATTTGTTTTATTTAATTGATTATGATTCATCATTCATTGCGCTGGCCATACATAAAAAAATCTAAAGATAGGTTCTATAGGCTATTACAAACTAATTAGAGAATTGGCTTATAAGGCATCCTTGAAACGCTTGTTAGCTTTGGCATAATACCTAACCACATTGTGAAACAAAAAGAGTTTTCGCGTGGCGAATTCCCAAACAGTTAAATGCAACTTTCATGGACCATCCCCAAAAGGATTTAGAGGATGGTTTTTGCAGTAACAGGGAGGACGCTCTTGGCTTCCTTTTCGACATTCGACATAATCTCAAATGAGGATAAATCTGTGTTATCAGCGCTTACTTCTATCAGATTCAGAAGTTTGAACAGAAGAGTAGAGAATTCATTTGACAGTTTCATTTTTTTATGCAATAGAGAAAAAGATTCTCAATCGTGCAAAATTAAATCTAACAAATTAAATGTTTTAATTAAATTGTACAATTAAGTCCAAATTTCACTTTAACAGTGTTCTTAAAGAAAAGAAACACGTTTGATTCGCATCTAGGCCTACGCCTGCAAAACAGAAGCATAGTAAAATAATACCCTAAAGAAGGACAGGTTTCAGTTACATCAACAATCATTAGGTCCCTTTATGCCAAAATGATTTACAATAATAGTCCCCAGCAGAGTCGCCAAAACTGGTTGAACCCCTTACCGAAATACGTGCATATGATGCATATGACTAAGGCAGAAATGCACGCTGAATGTGTGAGTCGTCCACCTTGTTTAATTATTTTTAGGGTAAACTAGGCAAAAAAACCTAAGGGTTCACTCCAATTTAATTTAACCTGAATTACTAGATCAATTTATCCCAATGTCTAAGCATGTTTGCAAAACCGAGAGTGGATCCCGAGGACCATGTTCATGCTGATGAAACGAACCGATGAATGGAATTGCTTTGCAAGGTGAATGATATAAATTGGACCAATGAAAAATGTTTAAGTGATTTCGACTTGCGCTCGGGGTTAAATTCCCAACGCGCCTACGTACTTGCGTTTGAAATGGAAGATTCAAAGTCAACGTAGGTCGATAAGGCCTTTTTAAGGGCTTTGAAAGGGCTATGCTTAATGCATGATGTGTGTTATGCTTCGTGCCATTTTGTTAGCATTTGCCAAAGAATGATTGACTGATTAGGAGTTTGTTGCCAAAAATGTTGATTTTAAAGCTTTTAGCCAAAACGATTGATTTAGGCAAATTTGTCACCAAAAAGTGATAATTGGGCTGTTTGTCGCCCAAATGGTTAAATTTAAGGCTTTGTTTAGCAAAAGATTGATGTAGGCAATTTGTCGCCAAAAGTTTGATGATTGGCGTTTGTCGCCAAAAAATGGTTGATTTAAGGCTTTTAGCCAAAAGATTGATTAATTTAAGCATTTTGCAAAGCTATTGCATTTAGCGATTTGTCGCTAAAAGTGGTTAATCTTACTATATAGGCAATTTGTTTTTGCCGAAAGTTGGATCAAACTAAATTGCAATTATAGGCCAGTTATTGCCAAGAAAAACGTGAGTTTAATTAAGGCTATATAGCCCACAATTATTGATTAATTAGACTTAAAGCCGGACTGTTTCGAAATTAAAACTTAATCATACCATAGTCATTGGATTGGAGCCTGAATACTTTAGCCAATATTGTCGAATTTTAAGCTTTTAATTACCACGATTATCAATTAAACCGGGCATTTAAGCTATTAATCGTATTAGAATTGAGGCAGGTTTATTTTGGCCTAGTTGATTGACGGATTGCATTTTATGCAAGCCAATTTTAATCAAGGAATTGAGTCAGAAGAAGAATATGATGAGTAATTGCTGAAATTAAAATAGGCAGTAGTTTTGTTATTACCTGTAAAATCGACGGCCGCTTCTTAGCTTCGCGTTGAAACTCCAAATTAAGCTCCTCGTTAGGGAATATTAATTAGAATTAATAATTTTAGTGACCAAGTATCACAACACAGAATAATTAAAGGCCTAGGCTAAATGCAGAAAAAGCAGTAAGAATTCCAAGGAGCGTAGGGGAGAAGACGTCCGTCTCCAACCACAGACTAGTGAGTAAAACTGAGTGCCCGGGGTATTATTTATAGGAAAAAATGGGCTGAGGGCGGACGCTGCCGCCGAAGGCCACGGCCCAGCGCCGCGTGACGGCGGCCGCGAGTCTCTTTTCACATCCGGAGGGCTTTTTCGACAGTCCGGACCTCCATAAAATATTCCGGACCAGTTTCTGCATCCTCGTTAATTTTTCGAACGTTTCAAGTACATTATTGGCATACTTTTAGTGAACTTTACCGAATATGGCCTCTGGTTCCAGCCGCCCTGACTGTTTGCAGTCCGGGAAAACTGGCTTTTGTAGCCTCAAAATTGGGTATTCACACGATGAACTCTCTTCTGCTCTTTTCATTAACTGCCCCACTGTATTACTTGTTTCCGATGTTGGTTGCTGATTACTACTTCGCGGCATTTCTATCACCGATAAGAAGTTCACAATAGGTAGTTTGCAAACACCTTCTATTCGTTCTTCTTTTCCTCCTTGTTACAGCTCTTCAATGTTCAAGCCATCGCTTTGAAACTAGAGCAAAATCAGTGAGAGGCTGGTGTTTAAACATCCTTCCTTAAAGGAAGGGGCAACAAGCTCCTATTGAAGATTCTTGATCACTTCTTTGGTCTTTTGTCCTTGTCTAACTCGTATATTAGCATTTGTTCTCCATCTCCTCTGTAGTATCAGAAAAGACTTTCATCCTTCCCTTTATCTCAAAACCCTCCCAAATCACGCAGACCGAACTCATCGCTCTCATCGGTCTTGAAGAAGTGCTTTGAGAAAGCGTCTTTAATTTGATCCAATTTATCTTATGGAAGATCTCCTCATCTTAGTGACCATTCATGACACCTGCCGATAGTCCTTGTGGTCAATGTTTGGGTGTATATTGTTGCCCAAACATCCGTTCTTCATATTTACTGCTACCGTGCCTTCATTCTGAGAGACTCGGAGAAATTCAGCACAGGTGAGAAACGGGAATTACATTTGTTCTCCTGTTCAAATGTAGTTATAGCTTGAATGTTTGAATGAGGTGGCCAGCTGGTCTGGTGCATCACACAAACATACTCCAATTATATGAGCAAAATTGGTGACCGAGATCTATTTCTCCGTTCCACTACCGACATTTCATCGATTTTATCTGTTCAACTCCGCAGTTGCTTGGATTACATCATTGCTCAATAGGGAACCACTATTTCCACCAAAAGCCCAGTTGTCTGACACAGGTTCTTGGAATTTGCCGTTTCTTTAAACGCGTTGAAGTTTGGTATCTGCTCGAATGTGGAGTAGCATTGGTTTTGAGCCCTATCTTACGAGGGAGCAGCGGCCACAATCTAGCAAATGTTCTTATCTGAGCTTGAGAAAATCCGGGCTCATCCCCTATATTTCATCATGCCATTTCTACTGGGATCTGTAATCGGCTCTGATTATGAAATTGATACTATATTCCGTCTAAGAACTAGACTGAGAATTAAATGTGCATGTATTTGGGGATATTCTGACTATACGGTCTGACGAGACGAATCGATTACCAAGCTCTCGAAAGCAGTTTTCCTGAGGAGAAGGATCAATGTACTGACAATAAAATTGTCTCTGAGTTAAAGTAAGTCCTGAATGTCATGCATGGTGTGAAAATGAAAGCACAGTAGGATGAGAATGCATTTCATGGTTGCTGAATGGCTAAGCATGGAAATTAAGAATCCTCGCGATTTCGATCGACTGGACCTCAATAAAGCATTCGTCATATGGAATAACGACGTTCATAACCTTATTATTATATTATTAAAACCATTTTGACTGGCATATCTGTCGACTCGACCGTTCCTTTTTGGATTTACATCAACTATTTTCTCTCAAATCTCAACTAACTTAATTTGACCTCGGAATTGAAAGGTAATTGTCTCGAGCGGGATTTTATTCGTTATAGTTAATTTATTATTATTATTTATTTATTTTGTTCGCTATCACCTTTACTTTTTGCCTTGGAACATATAGCCTCAAAGCAGGACGTTATTCTATTTTGTTACAAAAACTTTTGTAATCTCTCACTTATTTTCAGATAATGTGAGAAAAATGTAAAAATACAAAGGAATCGCAACCCCCTATACCTCCTTTTCTTTTCGGTGATGTTTGTAGTATTCGCTATAAGTTATTGTTATCAAATGATTATTTCAAAACGAATTTGAGGTTCTCCACGTCTCATGCAGACTCTCTGAGGTTATTCTTCAAATGTCCTATCCGGTGAATCGATAGCTTCTTATGCTATGGCTTGAAAAACGGAAAGTCTGTATACATTGGTGCTCCGATCGAATGTCACAACATATTACAGTTATATAACCATATAGGGTAACAGGATAGTTGGAAAATGCAATTGTGCCTAACTTCCAACCCTTATTTTCTCCCAAACACACGGGTATTCCAGTTTTTGGGAATAATATTACTGACAATCTGTTTTCTTAGAGATTGGTGTTCCTAATCTCGACAACCCAACATGGGGGTTTTTGAGATTGACGATTACAAACTTTCGGAAATTGAATGGTCAGATTCAAGGAAATTCAGGCACCATTAACAACAGATAGAAGTCGGGTGTGCACCTTAGGGATAGTAACTAAGGCTTTTTTTGACTATGTGCCATTGGCTTTTAGTTCTTATTGGGACTTCAACAGAAGTCGGGTATTCTTGGTTCCGCAAAACAGGATTCGGGCTTTGCTGGGTTATCCTTTTGACGCACCTTTTATATTGGTAACTAGC
>NW_023591032.1:0-23675 GCF_014843425.1 Jatropha curcas | reverse complement strand
AAAAAAAAAAAAAAAAAAAAAAAAAAAAAAAGAAAGAAAAGGGAGAATTAAGCTGAACACAGTCCCACCTTCCCATCTTTGGCACCTATAAGTAGCCTTGCCTCATAATCTTTCCTGGCCAAATCAATCGCCCCACTCAAATGAGTACCATAGACTCCCTCAATAGATCTTCTTCATTATCTTTTCTCCTTCTTCTTGCCTATGCATCTTAGAAGCAATTCCATCCCAAGCTCTCCTATTACAGTTACCATCGGCTAGGAATACTTATCAAAGCCAATCTTTCTTATAATCGATCTCTTCTTTTTGTTTGCATCATTAGAAAGTTCCCCATCTTTCATGTACTGCCAAAATATCCGTAAACCAAAGGTTCTTTCCTCTGACTCACTGATTCACAATGTTCTTCATAGGGCATGCATATTTGCTTGTGGTAATGATAAAATGGTTTCTTTGGGACCTTAACTCAAAATCTTGGCCATGCTGAGGAGTTTGCCAAAAGCATCCGGATTACGTTTTGAGTTCTACTATGTGGGTAAAAGTGATCTTGTCAAAAGTAGTGCTGCTTTCTCTTTAACAATGTACTCAACATAGGGCTTTAGCCTATCTTCCTCAACTTTCCATCTCTCATTTGGCATGTTCAATAAACTCAACAATGAGTCTCCTTATCACCTTAACCTCCTTAGCGCCTATTTGCAGGAAGAGATCCGATTCCCATAATACATGCTTCGTATTCCTGGCATATTGTTGGTGACTGGAACAACAACCTTTTGCAACATTGTTGTCACTCGCCATTGGCGCCTTATCACAATACAGCTCCAGCCCAATTTTATTGGCTGATCTGTCAAAGTTAATAGTTTCCAGAACCCCCCTGTTTCAACAAGTAGCAAATGTTCGTTGGAAATTCTAGCTCCATGGTTCATCATCCTGTAATGGGATTCTCGCTAGGAATTCTTCCTGGCAACAAAACCCGACCTTTGACATCTTCTTTGTGAGCAACCTCCTCCGCATCTACATTGGACATCTGAATTAACCATTTGGACAACCGTCCTTCTAGGTAGGTGTTTCTGAAGATACTTCATAGGATCAATTTTAGAAACAAAGGTGACCCTTGGGAAAGAGATCAAATAAGGCCTCAACTTCCTTGATCGACAACCACTGCCATACATGGGTCTCTTCTATCAAATTATATTTCTCCTCAATCAGGCAGTAATTTCTTAACTGAATTTATAATAGATGGCCTTTTTACTCCGGTAGCATCTAGCTGTGCTAACATGTCTCCAACTCCTGATCCCTACAGACAATAGTACAGAATCAAGGTTCTCGCTGGTCTAGGAGAACTTAACACTGGTGGATTTTCATCAAGTTACCCTTTATATGATTAAAGGCTTTCTGACAATCCTCGTTCCATCTGACCGCTGGTTCCTTCCTAAGCAACTTTGAAGATTGGAGGCACAGGTAATAGATAATCTGGAAATGAACCTACTGATATACTGGGTTCTTCTCTAAGAAGCTTCTCAGACTCTGACGTTCTTGTTTTTGAGGACTCCAATGTCTTGAATGGCTTTTATTTTATCCGAGTCGATCTCAAATCCCGTTAGGTCCCAACAAATGCTATAATTTCCCCTTCATTACTCCAAATATGCACTTTTTGGGATTGAGTCTTAAATTGTAGTTGTTTAACCCCTCGTGAAGAAACTTTTTCGCAACCATCTTTGTATGTTCGTTCTTAATGTTTTTGGGTCATCGATCACCATATCATCCACATATACCTCCAATCCTTTATCAATCTATCATGAAACAAGGTTGTAGCCCATTTCTTCTAATATGTTGCTCCGGCATTCTTTCCCAAACGGCATCACCCTAATAATAGAAGGTCCCAAAAATCGGTAGTGAAGTTGCCGGTCTTGTGCTTGTCAACTAAAGCCATCAGGATTTTGGTTTGTACCTAGAGAATCCGTCCATAATGGAATAACATCCCATTCCTGCAGCACTGTTGATCAGAACATCTAATATGTGGAAGTGGAGTCATTTTGGGCGAGGCCTTTGTTTAAACTCTACAGTGGACAACAGACTCTTAGTCTCCCAATCTTCTTTAGCACAGGGACTATGTTGCTAACCACTCAGGGTAATGCACTACCTCTCCAAGAAACCTGCAATTCTAACTGCTTCTGAACCTCAGCCTTGATCTTGTCTTGCCACTCCTGGTCTGACCGGTCTTCTTTTCTGCTTTACTGGCTTAATATTCCGGATCAGTTTGGAATGAAATGTTCTGCAATTGACGCTGTTCGATCCCCGGAATATCACATAACTTCCAAACAAAGACTTCTGAATTCCTTTTTGAGACATTCTTGGAGATCCTTTTCTGAGTTCAAAGCTTAAAGTCCTGATCCGATTTCGATTATTTTGGGAATTTTCGGTGGTGCTTAGGTTCAATGCGAATGATGCATGCATTTATGTCAAATTTGCGTGTGGTTGTAATCAATGCCATGACCATAACAATCAGGAAACAAGAAAACAGTAATCAACATTCACTTCAACATTGATTGAAATAGTAAAGGAAATCCATCCACATCGTTCTCAAAACACATCAGAAAAACAAAAAGCAGAATTAAGAGACTGTTCGAATAACATTCCATCACAACTATCTTTGATGGCTTGCACCACTTCATCAGACTGGGAGTACCCTCAGTTTCTGGGGCAGCTTTTTCTTTCTTCTCTTCGCGCTCTGACAATTCCACAATCTTCCCTCGGCTTTCTCTGCATCTCCGTCTGCTAGTATGATTGGAGGATCTCGCCTTGGACTTCTGTTCTGAATCAGCTTTGAAGCTTCGTCCAAGTTCTCGAGAAAGTCTTCAAAATCCGACATCTTCTGAGACCCGAATCTGAGCCCACTTCCCTGCTTGAAACATGCCAACGCATAAATTGTGTTCCATCTAACCAACTGCTTCAAAGGAAGGCTCTGGGAGACCTTAATGAGTGTTCCTCAATAATCTGTCATGAAGATTTTCTCAAACCTGGATATGTTCTTCCCTTTGCTTTGAAATTCTCCGGAAGCCTATGGGGTAAAGAAAATCCTATTCATCTCGGCTCTTTTATCGGAGATTGGACTTCATACTTGCTCTTTTCTCCTATTTTCCTGAGTACCCCAGTCCGCACCGATTTTTCTGACCATGTGAAGAAATGGCATGCTGGTTCAAATCTTCCTTGTAAACTCGGCCCTGCCCCTTGCCATACCTCCACTGCATCTTCTTAATCATTTTTTGGGAGAAAGGGCTTCATCCTATTGACTGCAATTTTGTCTTCGGTGATTACAGCATCATCCAAATCACAGCCAACCTGAAAACAGAAAAAGGGCCAGCCGCCTTCTACCTTCCACAGCAGCCGATTCAGTCTTCCTGGCATTTAATAGTCACAATAATCAGTGCCCCAAGGGGTAACCCTTGACTTTTTTGTCGCAACATGGATTGGAATTTTCACCAAAGGATGAAGCCCATGGGCTTCCTAACAAATAGAGCATAATTGGCCAAGATTGTCCAAGAACTACTATCTCCACCCAACTCTCCTACTATTTGTCGAAATTTTTGCTCTGAAAGTTCCCTTAACGCTACGCTGGTGTTATCAATAAGCTTTAACAACGCATGGTAGATGGCTCGAGTTTCACGACTCTTCAAATCTTAAATTTGGGTAACATTTTCAAGCGGGCAAAACGCACAATGCCGATCCCGTTTATCCAACCATCACATTACGGGTCCCTCTCTTCCATTAACACCGACCTGGAATGTAAGCAGAGGTTTAAAGTGATTCCTACTTTCGGGAGGGGAGATCAGAATCAGAGAAAGGTTGTCTCCCTATCCTACGCTGAGGCACATTAATGCATATCCACACTCTGGAATTCTGCAGGAACTCTGACAAACGTCATAGCCTCCAACAGGTAGCTTCTCTGTGTTCCTTCAAAGCTACAATAAATCCATAACGATATGTCAGCGCTTAGTCCTTCTGTAATTGACTCAGCATTGAATTTGCTTGTCACCTCCGCTCGGTGCTTTGTTCTGGCTACTTTCGCCCTATTTCAGTAGCCTTTTTTTATGCTTTATCGCTTCAACTTCCTTTTTCTTCTCCTTGGGCTGCTCTTCGACCTTTCTCTGATGTTTCCTTCCTGTCATCGATGACAAACTTTTTTCCTCTAACTTGGGGAAATTGTTGTCAGGATTTATAAACACGACCACTCCGGGTCAACCCTCTATATGCCAACTTCATTCACAATTCTCCATACGCTATTATAATACCCACTGGTCCGCTTGAATCAGCCAAGCTGTTGTTCTTGAATTGCAAGTTGAACTCTGCTTCATCCTCTATCTGGTACCTCCCCCATCTGGACCTGTGATCACTCCTTTTCTATTTCACTTCACCTGGCTTCCTTTCTACTTCCTTCCTCACTGCTGCAGTCCATCCCAGATTTCACATGGGACCAATCTTCTCTTTCCAACTCTGCTCTGCCAATAACGAATTCTTCTGGCAAACCACTTCAATCGCATTAATTGATCACCGTTGAAGGGCTTATGAGGTGGAATAATTATACTGGTATTGCGGCAAAGGGATTTTATTCCGCGGTGCTCGGCTTAATTACGCTGCAGAAGGCTTGGTGATTCTTCCAATCTATCTATCAAATTTTGTATATCATGTCTAAGCCTGAAGCAATCAATCAGTAGAATTGGCCTTTGCATTTGATGATACTCACAATCTCAGTCAACAAACCTACTTGGAATAGGCATAGACGGATCAATTGGTCTTTTGACAGGCACGGCCATTCTTGATTGTAGGACCTCATAAACCGTGCTTAAAGGTCCCTACCTAAATCAGTTGAATTCCCTTCTCGTTCTCTCATTAACAGCTCCAACTGTAATTGCTACTCCCAACTGGTTTGTAGCAGCATTAACCAGCACTTTTGTTATGATCACTGTAGGAAGACCGGTAGTTACCAAACCCCGGCTTTTCTTCTTCCTCTTTTTGTACAGCTCTCAAATATTCTCCAGCCCTTTGTACCAAGAGAAAAGTCGGTGAGAGGTTAAGCCAACATCCTCTCCTTGAAAGTTAAGGTAAATGGCGTTGACTAATCCTGATCAACTCTTGATCTTTGGCTTGTTTGGGACGCATCAACAACTTTCATCCTCCATCTTTTGTAGTAATCGGAGAAAGCTTTCATCCTTCCCTTGCCTTAAGCCTCCAAATTCAACGAAGGCCAAACTCATCACTGTCAATCTATTTTTAAAGTGCTTGAGAAAAAAGCAGTCTGAAGCTTTGACCCAATCCCTTTTGTGTTCTGCATATCCAAACCATCAGTACCATCTTCCTATAGCCTTGTGCAACGTCTGGGAAATGCCCGGTAAACACATCCTTCTTCAATCAATATCGGTTCATTTGGGCCAACAACGAATGAACTCAGAAAATGGAACCTTTTGGTCCATTATCTCCTTCAAATAAGGTATGTTTGAAGGTCTTGGGAAGAAGTAGAGCTTGTGGGCTTTTAAGAAACATATTACCCATATGGAAATTGGGTGAACTAGAGGGAGATCCTTTTCTTTCGAAACACAGACAGCTTCTCCCACCTTATCCTTCAGTTCTGCTAACTGCTTAATGTAAGATATTCTCAACGCGAATTAAACATTATCAGCTTGATGCCTTGATTACCCAAGCGGATTCCTGGAGTCTCCCTTTCCTCAACTATAGGGGGAAGAATGTTTGGATTAACTTAAGAAGGAGGAACCTGATTCTGTGCGCCTCTCTTTGAGCCAAAGCAAGTGGGCCTATTATATCAGCTAATAGCCCCTTAACCTGGTCGGAGAAAAATCAGTCTCATTCACACTATTGTCCAAACCATCTCAACTACACCGGATCTAAAATCGAAATCGATTTTTAGACGAACTTGAAACTGACAGCACAGAATAACCGGAGCACGCTCGGGGATCGGGGGACACTCTGAACCAGATGTTGAACCAGCTGTCGTCGCCAAACTCTTCCCTCGAGTGATTTCTCGGGATGATGCAATCTTGGCTGACAGATAAAAGGACCTGAGTTAAAGGAGGTTCTTGCATGTATGCATGAAGTTAATAGGGCACATAGGATGAGGAATGCAAATTAAATGTGCTTAAATAACCAGTATGGAATAAGATCTCATTTTCGACGAGTGGACCTAAAATTCGGCAGATTAACATAACGATAATTTATTTTGTCCTCAAACATTTTTCGGCATTATCTGTCGTCGACCGTTCTTTTGGATTTTTACAGGTCGCTATCTTCTCTCAAGTCCCTAACTTTTGCCTTGGAATGAAAGAATTTCCAAGCGGGATATTTTTCCTTATTTTTGTTTTTGGTGTCCTTAACTTTTTGCCTTAGAACAGGATGCTCCAAAGAAGGAATCTTATTGTGATTGATTACAAAATTTTTTTGTAATTCACACTTAGTTTCAGATAATGCGAGAAATGTGAAAATACAAAAGAGTCGCACCCCTTTATAACTCCCTTTTCTTTTGGGTAATTTACCATCACACTATAAACAATTGCAATTATGTTTTTCAAAACGAATTAGAGGTCCACTCTTCAAAAGGCAAGGTCAAACGTCCATACTGAAAATTAGCTCTTAATAATGCATGGCTGAAACCGAAAATATCACGTGATGCATGAATGTGCATAGCATATGAACATTTTATTAACACGCAGGGGAAACCGGGAGTTGGGAAATGCATGCCTTCCAAACCTTATCTCTCCCGCCACGATTCCGTTGGTAAAAATTTCGACATCTGTTTCCTAGGATTTGGTTAATCTCGACAACCAGCAGGAGGTTTTGAGATTGGCGAAATAGACTCTTGGGAATGAATGTGTGGAACCCCTCCCAAATATCAAATGCATGAAAACGCTGTGACCTAAGGAAGAAATGCCACGTGATGTGTGAGAGTCGCCACCTTTGTTTTAATTATTTTAGGGGTAACTAGGTAAAAACCTAAGTTGACCTCCGATTTTTTAATTAACCTTAGTTACTAGAATTAAATTAACCAATGTTTAAGGCTGGTTTACGGGAACCCGAGGTGGATCCCGAAGACTATGTCATCTTGATGAACTAACCAAAAACAATGATGCTTTGCAGGGTGTAAGATGTGATTTGGACGCAATGGGAAAATTGTTTATGTTGATTTTGACCTTGCCGCTCGGGTTAAATCCCTAACGTGCCTAACGTACTTCGTTTGAAAAATGGGAAGATCAAAGTCAACGTAGTTCGATAGGCCTTCTTTTGGGCTTTGAATGGGTAATTGCTTTATGCATGAGTGTGTGTATCTTTGGTGCATTTTGTTTAGGATTTGAATGCCAAAAACGTTGATTTTAAAGGCATTTGTTGGGCCAAAGTGTTTGATTTTGGCAATTTAATTGCCAAAATTGATGTTTGGGCTGTATTCTTGCCAAAAGTGCTTATTTGAAGGCTTTTAGCCACAAAGATTTGATTTAGGCAATTGGGTTGCCGAAAATGTGATTTATTGGGCGTTTGTCGCCAAAATGATTAAGGCTTTTTAGCCAAAAAGAAATGATTTGGCAATTGTTTTGCTAAAAGGTGATTATTTAGGCGTTTGTCGCCAAAATGGCTTGGATTTTTAAGGCTTTTTAGCCAAAAATATTGATTAATTTGAAGGCTTTAGGCCAAATGAGTTGATTTTAGGCAATTATTGCAAAAGTTGATGATTTGGGCGATTGTCGCAAATTGTTGAACTTAAGGGCATTTATTTGCAATAAGCAAATGTTTGAAGGCTTTTAAGCCAAAAAATGTTGATTTTTAAAGCGATTTGTCGCTAAAGAAGTGGTTAATCTAATTTTATAGGCAAATTTGTTTGCAAAAATTGATTGAACCGTGGGCATTTTGTTGCCAAATGTGGTTGATTAATTGTAGGCAATTTGTTGCAAAACGGTGATTGATTAGGCTTTTTTAGCCACAATTATTGATTATATTGGACTTAAGCCAGGCTGTTCGAAATAAAAAGGCAATTAAAACGTAGTTTATTGAATTAACTAGGTTTCCTTTTTAACCGATAATTGTCGGATTTAAGCTTAATACCACGATTATTGATTTAACCGGGCATTAAAAAGCTTAATCATATTAATTGAGGCAATTTATTTGCCTAATTTGTGATGTGAATGCAATTTATGCAATTTTGTAGAATTAGGAGGAGTAGAAGAGAAAACATACAATGAAGTTGCTAAAATTAAAATAGGCAGAGTTTAAGTTCATGTACCTGAATTTAATCGACGGCTACTTCTTAACTCCAGGTTTAAGCTCCTGATAAGGAATTTTAATTTAATTTTAATTTTAGTGACCAATTAAAGAGCAACGAAAGCAATTAAAGCTAAAATAAAAAAAAAAATGCAGAAAAAGCAGTAAAGTACGCAAAGGAGCCGTGGGGGAGAAGGAGCGTCCGTTCACAACAGACTGAGTGAGGAAACAGAAGGTCGGAGGCTGTTTTATAGGCAAATTTCGGACTGTTCGGCGCTGGGTTCCGGCGGCCGGGTTTCGGGCAGGCTTGGCCGCCGGTGGCCAGCGGCTTTGGGCCGCGGAGGCCTTCGCGGCTCGACAGCCGGAGACCGGCGGCTGGGCCCCGCCGGACCTCGGCGACCTCGGCCGCCGGAGGCAGGCGGCTTGGGCCGCCAAACCCACGGCGACGGCGGCAGGAGCCATTGTTGGCCGGTGGTTACCGCCGCCAGCGATGCGGCTGCTGCCTCCGGATGCCGCGGCCGGGCGAACTTTCTAGTTTTACGTTCCAGAGGCCTTTTTCGGGAGTTTCGGACCTCCAAAAAATATTCCGAGACAGTTCTGCGATCGCTCACGACGTCGGGACGTTTAGTACCAATATTGGGCATTACTCCCGATAAATTTTCAAAATGGCCTCCGGTCCGGTCGGACGTTGTAGTCCGGGAAAACTGGCTTTTTCGAGCCTCAAAAATTTGAGTATTCACAAAATGCCGAACAGAACAACAGGCAAACAGCTCAAGGTTTTCCTTATGGGGTAAGTGACTAAGGCTTTCAAACTACAATGCATGGGCTTTCATCCATTAGGCTTTAACAAGTCTGGGGTTTCCGCAAACAGGATTTCGTGCTTCAATGTGGGCCTACTCCTTTTGAACGACCTTTTAAGTACTAGGCTTTGCGGTTGGCAAAATTGCTAATTCTCCGGTGGATGTGCCTAAAACACACAAGGTTTAGGTTTTGGATTCCACCTTTGAAGTTAACAATGTACCGAGGGATAAATTGGGTAGAGAGTGGTGAAGAAGAAAGAAATGCAGTATGGGGATGCAAGAACTTAAAAGAATAGGAAAGCATAATAAACAAAATAAGGACGATTAAAGAATTTTCCAGACGGCCTTTCCTAACCAATTTTATTTACAATTTTAGAAAACGTAGGTTTTTAGAGTTAATTCCTAATTGCAACCGACTAGTTTATTTAACAAAATAACCGGGGATTAGTGGATGCGCCTCCCCAGCGGAGTCGCCAACTATTTTCGTACCGCCGAGCGACCCAGAAAATGTTTCTTTTTATTTTTGATGGAAAAATGATTTTACTTGAAACAGTGGTGACAAAAACATTTTAATTGAATGCGATGTCGATAAAATTCGATCTTATAAAACATTTTGAGTCACGACCATTATTTCCGGCAAGGGACCGTTTCCAATTTTATTTTATAAAAAGTGAACTCCATTTAAACCCAATTTTTATTTAAGGCCAAACTATTTTAAAAAGACTGGTCCAGGCGCACCAATGCGATTCTGGTAGGGAATTGGTAAGTTCCGGCCCGTTGGAAGCCGACGGACCCGCGGAAAATCGGCCTCTTTTAACCTACGATTTCTAAATTTATTTTAGTTAGAAAAGCCAAATTATTTTTTTATTTAAACGCCAACCCGATGAATCGGACCGAGTTCTTATATAGAAAATTAATTAATCATCCCAATCAAACTCAATCATGCGCATCCATAAATCATCCAAATCAATCCCAAAACCAAAGCAATTAAAATCAAATAATAAAAGACCCGCTCTCCTTATGGTTCAAGCGGCTACAAACCGAACCTAAAATACATTCTACTTGCACATTCAAAATTTTAAACCGCAATATACGCAAAAACTCAAAATCATGCATAATTACATTTTAATATTCTAACTTAAATTAAATTGCAGCATGTTTCATAATTGGGTCCATTTTTGGATTTATTGGAAAAATTAAACTTTATTTTATACAAAAATTTATTATTTTTGAAAGGACAAAAAATAGTTTCTACAACCCTAGAACAGTGCGTCACGCAGCTGTTATTTGGGAAGAATAGTTGCGTGAACGGAATCCGGATAGCTGCGTGATGCAGGCTGTTTCATAATTCAGAAACAGAGACTGGGCATTGAAAAAACAACATTTTTGGACATGAACAGCCTCCCTCACGCATCTGCCAGATCCGTTACGGATCTAGTAGTTGCAATGACGCAAACTGTTTCTGGGTAAAGAAACAACATTTTGGACATGAAACAGCTCCGTCAGCATCTGCCAGTCCGTTATGGATCCCACTAGCTGCTTCAGCAGTTGTCTGGTCTGAGCTCTGTTTAACATTATTTGTTTAGGTCGTTTTTTTTATTTAAATATATTTAAAGACCAACCTCGGATGACTAAAAATGAACAGAATACAGTTTAGTTAAGATTAAAACTACTAAAACAATATAAAAATAACATAATCAATGAATAAAATTATCAAAACGTGTAAAGGAATTAACTAATTCCTCAGATTTGAGGATTGTAAATGGCTTAATGCCTTAACAAGATGGTTAAACGAATCCAGAAAGCTTTGTGCGACAAAGGATTTAAAACACTCGTTTCTTTTCTCTTCCCTGAAAAAAAAAATTTTTTTTTCTCTTTTTTTATGGTTTTGGATTCACCGTACCTAAAATTGATATCTAATGGCAATTTTTCCTTCAAATGAACTCAAAAGAGCTTTCTAGAGGAAATATGGCCGGGCACATATGTTTTTTAGTGTTTTTGAAAAATCATCCTCCAAAGTTAGAAAAGGATCTAATTTTATAGAAGTAGGCAACAGAGCATAGCTGCGTTCCACGCAGCTTACAGTTGCGTGACAAGATATAATCACTTGCATGACGCAACATCACTTGTTGTACCACAACTATGTGGGTCGTTTAGGCAATGAAAAATCGGCATGTCCGTCAATTGTTGACGATGACATGCAAATTTGAGTTGCGTAAGAGCTGCCGTGACCGCGCTATTGTGCCGTCACGCACCTGCATAGCTGCGTGACGCAGTTCTGACCGTCAGACACTTAAAATCAGTTTTATTATAAATTTTTTGGATCAAAAAGGACTTATCCAAGATAGCATTTAACCCATTCATTTCACATCTCGTATCATCATTGGATCAGGCGGAGGGCATAAAGAGATGCGTCAACAAACTTCAAACTAAGGAAGAAGAGCTAGTCGAAACTATTAATTGCCCATTAGAATCATGTTTGAAGGGATAATTAGAGTCCATTGATCTTGGAGAACCGATTCCAATCAAGTAAACAAGAGATGCTGCAAATGAGGGTGGAAGTGGCCAATTTATAGGTTGGGCCTAATCTTGGTCGGTACTAACTAGTGTCAGTGCTGGTGTCGGAGAGGGCTGCTCCTAGGGGGCTCAAACCGATAAATCATAGTCAACATTTTGGGCGCCTATAGAAAGATCAAGCTGATCTTTAATTTTGAATCAATGACCTCGATTTTTTAGCACGTTTGATTAGAGTTTCGATTTTGGAAAAACCATAATTGTAGGTCATGGCGATGTCCCTAGAACATCCTGTAAAATCTCATCTGATTTTGGAGATATTTTTCCAAAAACAGTTGCTGATTTTGAAAAAGTTCTTGTGACGCTCCTTAGATGAGGAGTCTGATTATCTGGTGGTGACCCTCCTTTGACCCCGTAGGTAGTCGTGGTAAGAGTTTGATTGTCTGGTCGTGACGTCCTTGACCATGTGGCGGTTCCTGATAGGAGTCTAATTTTCTTGGCGATGAAACCTCTATTGACCCTGTTGGCATTCCTGGTAAGAAGTCTTAATTGTCTAAAAATGACCATTTTACGCCCTAGATGGCGAAAAATCGATCTTTTACCCTGTTGGCCCTGTTTGCAGCTCTAGATAGAAGCTGTAATCTCTTTAACCCTATAACGCAAGTCCTGGTAGGAGTCTGATTGTCTTGAATGTATCCTCCCTTGAACCTGTGGGTAGTCCTAGTAGGAGTTCGATTATCTGGTGTTAGCCTAAGAACCCTATTTTATTGGTTTGAAAACCCAGGTCAATTGGTCGGAAAACCTTGTCCTTATTTATTTGAATTACCCTGGTTGTTGGTTTAAGAAACCTGGTTGATCGGTCCAAAAAAAATTATGGTTGATATTGAAAACCCTAATTTAGTTCTGGATACTTATTTGGCCTATAAACCTTCTGGTTAGTCCGAAAAACCTATGGTTGGATTCGAAAACCTTATTGTTGGTCTGGGAACCGCTAATGTGGTCTAAGGACCCTGTTGTTTGGTCTGGAAAACCCTAGTAGTTGTTTGAACACCTTGTTAGGCTAAATCACCCTGTTGAAAACGGTTAGAATGCCCTAGCAATTGGTCTCAGTCACCTATTGATGGTTTGAAACCCGATAGTTTTAGTCTTTAATATCATGTGATGAATAATGATAACTTAGTGGTTGGTTTGAATACCCTGATTGTGGTTGAGGACCCTTATTTATGTCCTGAAAACCCTGGTAGTTTTGCTTAAAACAACTGGTTGTTTAAGTCCTGAGTACCTTGTTGATGGCCTAAACACCTTGTTGTTAGTATGAGTACCTTGTTGATGGCCTAAACACCCTATTGACAGTTTGAATACCTAGTACTTTTGGGCCTTGACCCATCCTATTGATGGGTCTGAAAAATCTATTTTTTAGTCCTAAATACTGTAGTTGGTTTTGAAGCACCTTGTTTTTTAGTTTGAATACTCCCCTAGTTTAGTCTGAAAACCTTGTTGATGGATTGAAATACCTAGTGGACGGTTTTGAATGCTTAATAGTTGCTTGAATACATTTGGTTAATGGTCTGGGAAAATCCTATTTTTAGTCTATACTTATGGTTGGTTCCCTGAAAAACCCGTTTTTAGTCTGAATTACTCTCTAGTTGGTTTGAAAACCTATAGTTGATATGAATACCCTATTGATGGTCTGAATACCCTGGTTGTTTGGCGTTGAAACCCCTGTTCTTTAGTCTTAAGACCCCGATTGTTTGAGTTGATCACCTATTGATAGTTTAGTTGCAATGATTTTTGGTCCTGATACACCCTGGGTACTAGGTCTGAAAACCCTAGTAGTTTGGTGTAAAGACCTTGTTTGATGTCTAAATACATGGTAGCTAGTCTAAAAACCCTATTGTTGGCCTGAACACCCTGTTGACAGTCCTAAATAACCGTTGGTAAGTTGTGGTCTTTTGAACACGTTGGTAGTTGGTTTGAATTCCTTGTTGTGGTTTGAATACCCTGTACTTGGTTTGGAAACCCTGTTGAATGGTTCTAAATACCTTGTTCGATGTCCTTGAATACCCAAGTTGTTTTTGGCTTGTGAACCCTATTCCTTGGTTTGGACACACCCAGGTTGATCCACCCTGTTGATGGTGTGACACCCTATTGATTGGTTTGGTTGCACTGATTTTGGTCTAACACCTTTATTTTTAGTCTAAACACGCTAGTTGTTGGTTTGAAAAATCTTCGTAAGTTGTGGTGTTTTGGGTCCTAAGAAACTTATTTTTTGGCCTGAACACCTTCGCAGTTGGTTTGAATCACCCTATTTTTCTAAAGTTCTTACACTAGTTACCTATCTGAGTACTTGCACTGGTTGCCTATTCTAATAAGCTAGCACTGGACTTGCTTTTTGGATTGAATTTTGCATTGACTGCTATTGAGATCGGCTTTGCATTAGTTGCTGCTTGTTCTAAATAAGCTTACACTGATTGACTGTTCTTCTCAATGGTTTTTGCACTGTCGCTGCCTATTTTTTTTCTGAGTCTTGCATGGTTGCCTACTCTGAATGCTTTAACACTGACTGCCTGTTTTATGAATGTTTGCCATTATTTGCCTGTTTTAGAATGCTTACACTAGTTTTCCTATTTCTTGAGTCTTGGTACTTGGTTGTATGGTTCTAATATGACTTGTATTGACCGCCCTGACTTTCTAATTTGCGTCTGGTTTGCCTGTTTTAATTATTTTGCACTGACTACTTATTATGACTATAGTCGGCACTTGTTCCGGCCTATTTTGGATGAGGTTGCATTGACTGCATGTTTTGAAACTAAAGGGCACTGATTGCCAGTTTTGGACTGGTTGCCACTGGCTGCCTATTCTCTTATTTATTGACCTGAAAGCCACGGTTATGAAAAACATCTATAATGCATGAGTTTTATATCGTGAGTGGATGTCATACCTGTTTTGAGTAAATTTTAGGGGTTTAACTTTGGTTTACCAGCTCTTAGGAAAAGGGTAAGTGGTCTAAGGTGACTACAATTTAGATTTGTCTGATAGGTTGTATGGGAATGCCTAATTTTCATAACTTTTGGTGGAAGGTCTAGCATTGCTTTGGGTAAAGCCGAATGAAAGTAAATGCTCAGTTAATATTTGTCTTTGGTCTTTGGGAAAAGGTCTTATGGGATGAAGGCTTGTGATGGTGCTTGGATGAGATCTCAGGGTTTGTGCAAGTTGAATCTTGCTGATTCAGTGATGGTTTTGCATGTGAGATGCATGTTTTCTAGTTTCGGGTACGTAATGTTTGATTTTTCTTCAGGTGCCAATTTGAAAACTGGCTTAGGTGTTGATTTTTGTTTGGTTGCTTTTAGAAAAGGCTTAGGTCTTGTAAGATGGGTATCAACTAAGTGAATGTCTAGTTTGTAGGATAATGCAATTGGGCCTGTCTAATGGCTTCAAATTTTTAAGCTTTGTTTTGATGGGTAACAACTGAGTATGTTAAATTTGCATGTGGGGCTTGTTTTTTGGGTTATGGTGGCAATGTCCTGGTTTTGCTTTTTAGGTAAGAACTGGATATGAAAGGAGGGGCAGCAACTGAGTCTATTTGTTTTTAGGCAACCGGATTTGCAAGTGAATGCCGTTCTCTGGGTTCCTGATGCAATATCTGGGTTTGCTCAAGGTAGCCATTTTTTTAATTGGCTTGGGTTTCTAATCTGATTGGTGTGCTTTTAGAAAGGCTTGGGTATTCAAGATGGGTTTATAAACTAAGTCCTGTTTGATCTTGAAATGGTTTGCATATGAATGCCTTGTTTTCTGGATTATGGTGCAAAGTATGGTTTTGCATGCTTTGGTAGAGAAGGCTGGGTTTCAAAAATATAGAGGACCATGAGAGGACCGTAGAGTAGGAACTGAACTTGAGGAATTGGAGGGTAGACATAGGGCTCATCAGAGCCAGTTCTCGACCCTATTGTTGTTTGAGGACTCTGATGACTTAGAGAGACTTTGAAAGAACATGCATCCAAGGGTATGCATACGGGGTTTCCTCCTAGACCTGTTAGTGCATTTGATTCATCAGGTAGATTTTGACTTTGGTCTTTTAACCCATGTCTTGATTTTTTGGATCTCGAATGGGAGTGGATGGTTCAGCCTATAATTTTTATAGAGCTTTCGATATATTTCTGATGTATACTAATATAAGGGATGAAACAACTTTGACGCAGGGAAAGGACAAGGGAGATGATAAATGCCTAAATGATAGGGTTTTTCATGATTTTTCCTTCTACATGGCTATATTGTTAAGAGAATGTAAGAGAGAAATTATTGTGACACAGATATTATGAAAGCCTTTATTGAGATTGCGTGCTTTTATAATGCCTTAATTTTTGCCTAAACCCCTCGCGGGTTTTTCAATTTAAATGCGGCCTAGCTTTTGCCTAGCCGGCTGTTGACGCATGTCTTTATGCCCCCGCCTAAACCCGATGAGGATACAGGACGCGGAATAAACGGAATCATGGTTATCCGGAAGTCTTTAAACCAAGGATTCGATTTAAACCAATTCAAGGAAGTCTGACCTGCACTAGGGTTGCATCAATGCCGCTATAGGTGCCGTGACGGCACTTAATAGTTGCACTGCACGCAACTCCAATTAGGGTGCATGTTCACCTTGAAAGCCGACAAATAATGGTTTTGCATTCTAGTTCGGATACGTGGCACGGTCCAAAAGTGGTTGCGTCACCGGCAGCTTCTCGGGTCCGTCACGCAACTGTTAGTTTGCGTGACGCAGCTACATTCATTGCCCTCCATAATAAATTACTGCCATTTTTATCCCTAACAGGGGACTTTTTTGGGAGAGGCCGAATTCCTAGGAGAGAATTTTAAGAAAAGGGATTGGACGGCTGAGGTTTTCTACAAAGACTTCCATTGAGTTATTTTGAGAATCAGCCTTAGAGATTGATTAAGATTGAAAAAGAACAAAAAATCACACAAAAGAGAAAAAGAGAGAAAAACAAAAGAAGAAATTTTTACTAAAGCTTGGTAAAAACAAGAGACTTCTGGGACCTTGAAAACTTTGCTCCTAAAGTCGTTCAGATTGCCGCAATCCTCAAATCTGAGGGTTAAGTAATTATTCTAAACCTTTTCTTGGTATTTCTTGGGTTATTATTTAGTTATTAAATCCTATTTGTGATGTTTGAGTAGCTTTTAACTATTGATCAAATAGTATCTGTCTTATTATTGGACGTTTTTTGAAGAATATTAAAAAAGTTTTGATAAAAAGAAGACGTAAAAAGGGGTGGTTTGAAGGTAAGTTACGGACCAGAGCAATTGGTGTCACACAGCGCTACAAAAGATGCGTGACGGAACTGTTCCATGGTCCAAAATACGTTGACATTACCCCCCGACTAGTTGCGTGCGGAACTGTTCCGTGTTTTATAATTTTTATCCTTTTTGGCTTTTAATTTTCTTATTTAATATTATAATTTTAAATAAAACGACTGATTGATTTTGAAAGTTTTTTCCAGAGTCACGAACAGCTGCGTCCACGCAACTATGAGGGTCTGTATGCGACTGTTCTTCCAATAGACAGCTGCGTGACGCAACTGTTTCTAAGGTTCTAATGGAAAATATTTTTAATACTTTTTAAAAAAAATAATGCTTGTACAATCAAATAAATTATTCAATTCTTTTTATAGTTCAAAGGGACAATCCAATAATAGGGCAGATTGCGGGTTTAAGCCAAGTTTAAGCACTTAATATTTTATTATGCATGACTATGGGTTTTTTAGGTTTCCTGGATTTAAATTGGGTAGAAATGTTATTTTTAGGTTCGAATTGTGGCACGCTTTAACCAATAAGGCAAGGAGCGGGTCTTTTGATTATTTAATTTTGACTGCTATTGGTTGAATGATTGATGTGGTTTGAATGATTTATGATGCAAATGAGTGAATTTATTATTTTGGGTACAATTAAATGATTTTCCCGCATAGGGAGCTCGGTTCATTTATTCGGGTTGGGTTTTGTGTAAATTGATATTCTAAATTAAAAATAAATTAGAAATTGTAGGTTTTTAAAATGCCGGTTTTTTTTCCTGGCGTCGCTTCCAACGGGCCGACGTATCCCATTCTTATCCAAAATCGTCACTTGGGTTGCGCCATGAACCAGTCTTTTAAAAAATAATTGGCCCTTAAATAAATTGGGATTAATGAAGTTCACTTTTATTGGAAACGGTCCATTGCCGAAAAAATGGGTGGTGACTCAAAATTTTATAAGACCGATTTATCGGCAACGACTAATCACAGGTTTTGTCAACTCACTTGTTAAAATAAAGATCATATTTCCAACAACATCAAATCGAGCTTTTCGGGTCGCTCGGGGGCGGTAACGAAAATAGACCTGGCGACTTCACTGGGGATAGCAACCACTAATCCCCGTTTAATTTTTAAAATAACTAGATGGTTGCAATTCAGAATTGACTCTAAAAATCTACCTTTTTCTAAAATAAAAAATTGATTTTAGAAAGCCGTGGAAAATTCTTTTAAATCGTCTGTATGTGCTTATTGGGCTTTCCTTTATCTTTTTAGGATTTGCATTCATACCGCATTTCTCTGTTTTCTCACACTTTTCTACTATATACCCTCGATATTTTTGTTAATTTCGAAGGTGGATCCCAAGCCTAAACCTCGTGTTTTAGGTTACATCACTCCGAGAATTAACAAATGTACCAACCGCAAGCCCTAGTACCTTTTAAAGGTGCGTCAATAGGAGTAGGCCCATAAAAAAGCCCCGAATCCTGTTTGCCGGAACCCGGACCTTGTAGCCTAATCGAACTAAAGCCCAATGCATGTAGTCAAAAACCCTTCGATATTTCTGTTTGCTGTTATTTGCCGCATTCATTTCCGAGAGTTTGTTTTCGTCAATCTCAAAACCCCCTGTTGGTTGTCGAGATTAGACCAAATCCTAGGAAACAGATGTCGGAATTTATAACCAACGGAACTCGTGTGTGGGAGAGAAGGTTTGGAAAGGCATGCATTTCTAACTCCCTTCTCCTTGTAATGACTGTAAATTGGTTCATATGTTGTGGCATTCATGCACTCACCGTATATGCTTTCGTTTTAGCCATGCTTTTAGAGCTAATTTTCAGTATGGACGTATTGACCTTAGATTTTGAGACTGGACCCAAATTCGTTTTGAATAACATAATGCAAATCATTTAATAGTGAATTTAATACCCAAAAGAAAGGGAGTTATAAGGGTTTTGCGATTCCTTTGTATTTGCACATTTCTTGCATTATCCTGAAAGTAAGCGAGAGATTAACAAAATTTGTAACACAATTAAAAAGTGAATCCTGCTTAAGGACCATATGTTCCAGGGCAAAAAGTAAGGATAAATAAAAAATATAAAAAGTGTTCCGCTTGGAAATCTTTCACTCCAAAGGCAAACAATTAGGAATCTCAGAGAAAATAGCCGACCTTGTAAAATCCAAAAGGAACGGTCACAAACAGATAATGCCGAAATGTTTGGATACAAAATAAGTTGTTGGGCCATTTATTCACGAACCGAATTTTAGGTCCAGTTGTCGAAAACGAGATCATTTTCCATTAAACCGGTTATTAGCACATTAGATCTGCATCCCTCATCCTATGTGCCTCTATTCTTCATGCATACATTGCAAAACCTCCTTTAACCTCAGGTCCTTTTATCTGAAGGAATTAGCCAAAATTGATTCCATATTGGGGAAATCACTTTCGAAAGTTTGCACCGACATCCTGGTCAACATCAAAAAAAAAAGAATCAACAATAAAAAAAAAGGGTCAACGTCTTTTGCCTTAGTTCAAATGTTTTTAGTCTCTATGTTGATTTTGTTTAGTATTTTGCTTGTTGAGATAGAAAAGTTTGAATTTTAATATACGCATGATTTAAGAAGATTTTAAATGAACTTAGGTTATTAAGGTATTAAATATGACATATGAAATTTTTTTCTTTAGAAAATGTTAAAACCTTTAGTTAACTATCTAAGAATTATTATTTGGCTTTAAGAGAAGCATGAATCCTAACTTGAATAAAGAATAGGAATAAAGGGGAAACTAAGCCATAATACATGTATGTTTCAACATTCAATAAAGAGATGAAGGTATTAAAATTTAAAAAAAAAAAAAGAAAAGAAAGGAAAAAAGGAAAAAAGAAGTGGTGGTAATGGAGCATAAAATGCGACACGAGAACTCACAAAAGTGAGTAGTGGTATGGAGCATAAAATGCAACCACTTTGTGAAATAGAACTAGGTTACTAAGAAATTCCTTGAGATGAGACAAATACATGTGTGCTAAACTTGTCCTAAATACTTTCCATATTGCATTCTAAAGGGCAAGCAGGATTGCCTAATCTTAATGCTTTAAGTTTGGATAGATTTTGTAACTTTAGATTCTGTTTGCTAGAAATATTAGAATTTCAGCTGTCATATCATTTTACTACTTGTTTCATAAGCCTTCATCTCTTATCTTTGGTAGATTAGCTTAAGAAAGTCTAAATAACGAGCAGAAATATAAAACATGATCAACATGAGTTTTAAAAAGAAAGATGAAATTGTTTTTGGCTGTTGGTCGCTTGAGTGTTTGGGATTCTTTTGGATGTCGATTAGGAGAACAAATGCCATTTTTCCTCAGTGATTTCCTTGGAAAGATCGATAAAAAAACCATGGATAAAACCTTAGCATCAGTAGGTTCATGGCATACATAAAGGAGTTGCATATGTTATTCTTGTTTGATTATTGGCAGTGATTAAATGATCACTCCATCTTTTTTGGGATTCCAGCTCGTCAGTTTTCCCGTCTTTAGTCAAAAGGGTTTAACTTTTAAGCATGCTTTCATTACTTTATCCAAGGGTAGGAGGCCAAGTACTAACCGGGCAAAGTCATTTCGAAAGAAAAAGATCTGTTGCCATTTTGTACCTCTATGTGCAGAAAGAGGAAACAGTAAGACAGAGCTATCAGAGTTAGTCATTGAAATAAGAGAGGATGCCATTAATTAGGAGCTCAATTGGCCCTAGAATAAAGAAACTGAAAAGGAAAAAGTAGCAACGACATTTTATTCCAATGGGTGAATGTTTGGATGCCAATCCTTTCAAAATCGAGGTATTCATCACTGGGTGTAAAACCAGTCGAACGTACTCGGGTGTCCACGGTGTCCTGCATCATCCCTTGACGCCAGATACCAAAGTATTTCGGTTAGGCAAACAGTCAGCTAAATTGGTCACAGACTTGCGTCATGGGACCACTCGAAGCCCATAGATTCTAGGAACGGCGTTGTATCAATGCCGTACTGACGATTGAATCCTGTCTGGGAAAATAAGCCATGGAATGGTCGGAGGCTGGCGTAATAACAGTAAGCTGAGATTCAAGCTCTCAGAGTGGACCAGTCTATCCTAATCCTCCACCAAGGACAAGTCCACTGAATCATAAGATTATCCCCAAAATCAAAGTGTCCTCGGGACCGAGATCGAAAATGGGCAGGGCCATAGGTTGGAATCAAATGGGCAGGGACTGGAGGAATTAGGCTTAACTTGTCTAGAGCCTAGGCTTGCAAAAACATTGGACACCCTCGATGGTGAACATTGAAATTGGTGAACATGCATGGCAATATCTCTGACCCAGCACATTGTTTCTCCCATAATCATCATAAAGACAGTGTGACGATACACTTGCATGTCATGAACAACTGTCAGCAGGCGGAAATCTCCAACTCCAGGCCGGCGATTCTTCATGGCATACATATTCAACAATAGGAAACAATAAGGTCGAACCCAAGAAGGATCCGCATCCATGGACAGGACCCTATTCAGAAAAGGCTCTAAGGGAAGACCCTGATCCGGGTCTATGCCATTAGGAAGGTGAACCGGGCATAGGGCCGCAATCTCAGCTAGATCATGTCTAGGGCCTGGGGGCAAAGCTGGAGTTTCATCTTGTTCAGGATGATGACCACCCATCACAGCACAAATTTTCCTCATAAGCGAGTTACTTCAGAATCTTCAGAATCGAAAACATGGTGTGGAGTTACTTCAGAATCTTCAAATCGGAAAACCATGGTGTTGGGATTGAAGTATGTGACGAGCCAAGACAGGAAACTATGATCAGGTTTTAAGTCCTTGAAATATTTCAGCCAGGCGAGTTGGTTCATGGGGTGGATCTGCCACAGGTCGTCGGGAATAGATTGAATGAAGGACGAAACTTGGTTTCTGAAAACCATGGAAAAGGATTATTTGAGAAATGGAGCTGTTTTGAATGCTGGATGAAAAGAATGAAGAGGGAAACTTCTATTTATAGGAGTGGAGAGGCCTCAGTGAATGCAACGCTGTCACTATTTGGAATGATGCTTACTGTCGATGGTAGTTGGATGGGCATTTATGCGTAAACCACTCCGGTAGTTGGGCATTCATGCCCGCATTAACCAAGCTGGACCACTCCCGCAAAAGAGTGGGACGTATCCTTTTTCTTTTTGTGATTTTTTTTTCAGTTCTAGTTTTATTGCTTTTTGTCCTTTGAACAGAAAAGTAGATGGGCATTCATGCCCGCATTAACTAAGTGGGCCGCCCCGGCAGGTAAGTATTACATTTTGTTTCTGATTAATTCTTATCTTATTTTATTTTTCTTGTTAACAATAAATTGGTTGAGCATTAACGAGATGGACCACTCTTGCAAGTAAGTAGGGTACTTCCATTTTGCACTTTTGTGTTTTTTATGTTTTGTTTATGCAGGAATAAAGTTTCACAAATTATAAATAATAAACATGTAAATGATACTGTAATAAAAGAAAAGTAATAACACTGTAATAAAGGAAATGTAAATAATATTGTAAAATAAATGTAAAAACACTGAAAATGTACTCCTACAAGCTACAAAATGTCACAAAAAATGTGCTCAAAAGGCCGGCTAACGTCGCCTCCGGCTAGGACCAGCTGCTGCCTGAGAGGGTGGAGGCGGCAGTGCATCATCAGATGAGGAGCCATCATCATCCTCATCCTCGGAGAAATCCAATGGAATCCCCTCCACCTCCAGCCTGGTCCGAAGTCGATCAACCTCTATCTGAAGTCGGGCAACAGCACCGGACTCGCGGGACTGATGCCTCCGCAGCCTCCCAATCTCCAGATCCTGTGAAAATATAAAAGCGAAAAGAGGTAAGAGGGGTATGCAAAAAAAAAAAAAAAAAAAAAAAAGCCCCCAAAAAAAAAAAAAAAAAAAAAAGAGAAGAAAGGTAAAGCAACATGAGAATCCATACCTCTCATGGAGCTCAAGATGAAGGTTTTTTATTTTTCCCCCCCCCGGGCGTATGTACGACCGGCAAAAGCCAAACCTCTGGTAAAGCTCCTGGTATCTCTAGCAGGCAGCTGCAAGCCCACAGAAGGATTATCCAATAAGGAATCACCCAGTAAAATATTCTTTACTTCGTGAATTCATTTTTACTACTTACGTGTGTGGGCATGTTAGGATTTCTGTAGCGTGGAAGGAGCCCCTGTCTGTGAGGTCAGCAGGGATGATGATGGCTGACCCGAGGCCCAGAGCAGGGTCTAGCGCAACCTCCATGCCCGGTGGAAAAGGGACATCGCCCAGCACAGCTATTGCAGGTTTAGCCGGAGCAGTCGCCTCCGCCTCCGCCTTCGTCTGTGCCCTGTAGTAGGCAGGTGTCCGATGCTTCTTCCTATCCTACAACAAGTCAAAGATAAATATATTTAGTCGCTTGGCTAAACAGTTGAAAAAAAAATCATAATTAAAGGCAAAAGAGTCACCTGAAGGTACTCCCGAACCTCCGGCAACCTGGCCTTGTTTTCGCCCCAAAGATCCAACCCCAGATGGACCCGAAAACATCATTTTATTTTTAAATTGGAAAAGTGATTCTCTTATTTAAATAAATGGTGACAAAACCTTTTAGGAGCACGATGCCGATAAATCGGTCTTATAAAACATTTTGAGTTGCCACCCATTTTTTCTGCAATGGGACCGTTTCTAATTTTATAAAAAGTGACTCCATTTTAAACCCAATTTTATTCAAGGCCAAACTATTTAAAAGGCTGGTCAAGCGAACCAATGCGGTTCTGGGTAAGGGAATTGGGTATGCCGGCCTGTTGGAAGCCGACGCCCGGAAAA
>NW_023591031.1:0-46259 GCF_014843425.1 Jatropha curcas | reverse complement strand
CAACTTGAAAGAGGAATCAAGGTCAGATTGTCTAAACTGTCTTGTATCTTTTCAAAAGAAAAAAATCTGTGTGGCAATGAACTATAGAACGTTTTCTTTCTATCTTAATACATGTTTCTATTTTTCTAATTGCATGAGCCAATGGAATATTTTTCTAATATGGGTTGGTTTACAAGAGAATTGCATTGATCTGACTTTGTACGGTCCTTGCCAGCGCATTGTGAAAACGTACAGCTTCCTCTCTTTGAATAAATGTAGAACTACAAAGATAATACACGTACACATATGCAATAATTCATAATGTCAAATACGCTAATATTTCATAAATTTGAAATGTAAATAATGGAATGTGATTATCTGTCACCCTGAATGACAGAGAACGACAAAACTAACATGAAGAATACAATAAAGAGATCAGGTTACATCTCTGAATTTAGAGGCTTAACTGTTCTCAAAATACTTTGGCTTTTGAAATGCAGTAATTAACATATCATCCTTCCACGCATCATTTTCAAAGATAAGTTTCATACAAGCTTACTTCTAACTTCTCCATTTTCTCTTACTGTCCAGCGCAATAGTGCTTCTTTTGTGCCATAGCACCCTGTGATTAAATACTGTTCAGCAAATTTTCAACTAACTTCGCATCCAAAAGCGAACAAATTTAAATTATATGTAATTTTAATCATGTGTACCAAAAGTGAGTTGCCACTTCAACAAATATGGAAGCTTAGATTATATTCGCCAATCAAGAGAACAAATGCCAGGCAACTTGTTTTCTCAGCTTTGAACTCTATCTTCATCAGCTTCTCCAGCCATCTCTTCAAACCTGTATTTCCCCCTCACCAATATTTTATCAAGCTGTTTTCCTTAAAATTTTAACTTCCAGGCCGTTGTGCCTAAATGAAAGAATAAAAGATCAATTTTCCAACTTAGATATTTGATTATCAGAACAAAAAAAAAAAAAAAAAAAGGTGTATAGTAGAATTATAAAAAACCTTGGGCGCAGGGAGAATCAAGCTTAGCATTTGAAAGGACTGATGCCAGGAGAAACCTCTTGAATAACGATTGGTTCACCTTTGGGTCTGTTGGAAATATAAATACCTATTGTTTTTGATGAAAATGTCAGCCAAATATCGAAATTAAACCCATTGTAGTGATGAGCAATACTTTTCACACACCAGTTGCCCTCTGCAATTCTTTTGGAGTCTTTGGGCTCTGGTAGTAAAAAACTATCAGTTTATTTTATTTACGAGGAAACTACTGAAATGTCAGAAAACATAATTATTGCCAAATTGTTATTATGCATATCCTTAATGGCAGACTGAAGTGTAACCAATCTCCTAAAAGAACTCTATAATACCTCCAAGAAAAGGACAGGAAGTTCCGCCACGGCTCTTTGCCTCAGGGAGGGCATGGAGCTCCAGAACAATTTGTCTAGGAAAGCAACTCTCCCTCCCCTTGAACAAGCCAACCATGTTCCTGCCTCTTATAGCATCTCTCCCTCCCAATATATCGAGACCATCCCACCATGCCACTGGCTCTGTGGGCTACAAGAGAAAAAAAAAAAAAAATCTCCAAACTTTTTGATGTTTATTTAATAATCCCGCATCACGACAACAGAAGAAGAAAAGAAAACACAGAAAGTTTATGAAACTTGCCTGTTGTGATATTCATCTCTGTTTTGCACCAGAATTAACGGGTAGAGAGGGTGAGCTCCGCCAAATAAATGCAGCTATGCACATTGTTGAAAAGCAATAATCAAATATTACCAAATCCTGAATAGGTATTGGGATAATATGGGGCCTTATTATGTTATAACAGAAGCAACTAAAAAACTGTAGATCAGAATACTATATAAAAGGGCAGTAATGGAGGAAGAAGAAAGAAGTTTAAAGAAAGATGGATAGTAATTAAAGGATAATTACAAGCTGCTTTGCCATGTTGGATTTCCTTTGATACTGGCCCACCATATAATAACCCTATAAAAGCAACCAAAAAAGAATTTTCCAATAAATAAATAAATGCACCTGCTAATGCTATCAATCAATCAAAAAAAAAAAAAAAAAAAAAAAAAACCATAATTGAAAAATAAATGACATATAATTAACATATATTAAACATATTAATTATTTAAGTAATCTGAAATAAACATAATTCAATTAAATTATTAAATAAAAATTTATTATTATTATTATTATTATTATTATATATATGAAACTTATTTGTTGTCTTGGTAATTTTTATTTCTTTTCTTTTCAGGTGAAAAAAAACCAAGAAATATTAAAATCTCGCTTGTTTTAGAAACAAGAGGCCGCCGCTTGTCAAGAGAGGGCGATGCTTATCCATTTGAAAATTCTACTAAAGCGTTTTCTTTATATCGAAACCACTACTTTGGCCTCTTGTTGGACCGCCGGCGGCGAAGCACAGTGGTCTCTGACCAAGGCGTACTAAAACATTGGTTTTATTTTTTTATTTTAATAAAAGTAATTTTTATAATTTTTCTATTTTCTATTTTAAAAGTTGCCACGCTTTCAGTAATTGATAAATAACAAAATTAAATACATTTAAACTGAAAAAAAAAAGAAAAAAAAAAGCCAATTCATTATTAAATAATTAAAAAATTATTGAATAAAAAGTCATCATCAAATCAATCATAGGCTAACAAACAGACTCCCAACCAAAATCCTTAAACCTTTCAAACTCCAAGCTTCAAACCTTGGCCCAATTTACCAAAATATTACTCCGACCTTAACCCTTCAATCCACGGCATTTTGGTTATTCCTGTCTTTGTTCACATTCCAAAAAGTGAAAACGTTTTAAATTTGACCCAATGTGCCGAAAAATGTGTTATTTGTTTGGGATTACGGAGGTTTCAAAAAAAAAGGGTACCGATCTTTAATCCTAAAAACTAGCCGTATGTTCACTACACAATGAATTGTGAATTTTCCTTGAAACCGAATATTGTTTTAACCACCCAACGTAATGGTCAGGGGGAAAAGGAATATATTGGACACATTGAGCTGGCTTCCAGAATCAGTAGCCTCAACAGGTGGATTTGGATCCTCAAGAAGAGAACCCACAGTTACAGAACAGGAAGAAAAACAGAAGAAGCGAGGAAAGAAAGCAGTAAATCGTTGGGACCAAACTTTCAGATACTATCCATAGCAGTCTACGGAAGGCCCTAGTGTCTCAAGAAAATACTATTCCCTAACCTAGTGTCCGAGATAAGCAGAACCTGAAACCCTCTCGAGTCTCATATTATTTCTACTAATTCCAAGTGATGTGAGACTGTAGTAAAACAGGTGGCAGAACAAGAAGAACGATCATGTAATTACCACCCCAGGAAGCAATAGGGGAGTTCCACCTAACAGATACTCTCCAGAAGAAAAGATCTCAGAGGTCTAGATACCCAAGTAAGGCAAAACATATCCAGGGGGAGTTTATCTAGAGAAGCCAAGGCGTTTATCTCAGCTCTATGTGAAGAAAAGGTCCCGAGCCACAAGTAAGACATGCCCTGACATGCAAGAAAAATGGACCAAATGCAATGAAAGAAGAAATGAATAATTTGATCTAGAACCAACAGCATGGGAAAAATGTGGCTTTACCGATAGGAAAGAACAGTTGGTTGTCGCTAGTGGGGTCTTCAATAATAAAGGCATAAGCCAGATGTTCTATTCGAAAGGTACAAGGCGGCGATTAGTGGCAAAAGGATATACCTAGACTTATGGCATTGATACTCAGAAACTTTTTCACCAGTAGCAAAAAATGACACTATCAGTGGTGTTATTCTCAATAGGGCAGCAAACAAGGGATGGCCCACTTCATCAGTTTGATGTGAAGAATGAATTTTCTGCATGGGGACCTGAAAGAAAGAGGTTTAATATGGAAAACTTCACCAGGTTTCACAGAAGGAATTCCAGAAAGGGGAGGTGTGTTCGGTTTAAAAAAAATCGGCTGCAAATGGGCTAAAGTAGTCACCTAGAGCCTGGTTTGGTAGATTTTACACAGGCCAATGAAGGGATATGGATTCAAACAGAGCAATTTCGATCACACTTTGTTCCTAAAGGGAGACAGGTAAACTTGTAAACCTGGCCTTGAATCATAATCATTTATGTTGATGACATGATCATTACAGGAGATGATATGGAAGAAATGACCAAGCTAAGGGAAAACCTGTTCACAGAATTTGAAATGAAAGACCTGGGAAGACTAAAGTATTTTCTTGGATTTGAGGTTCTGAGATCAAAAAGGGGGATTTTTATATGTCAGAAGAAATACATTCTAGATCTGTTGGCAGAAACGAGAATGATCGATTGTAAACCGACTGACACACCAATGGTGGTAAATCATGGACTGAAGATAGTAGAAGGAACAGAGTTAGCAAATAAGGAGAAGTATCAAAGGTTGGTTGAAAAATTGATATATCTCTCATATACTCATCCAGATATAGCTTATGCAGTCGGAGTGGTAAGCCAGTTTATGCATCAACCTCAGACAGACCATATGGATGCTGTATGGAGGATTGTAAGGTATCTAAAAGGGACATCTGGACATGGTGTTCTATTCAAAGCGCATGGACACCTAGAAATACAGGGGTATACTGACGCTGATTGGGCAGGCAATCCAGTGGACCGAAGGTTCACATCAGGATATTTTACTTTTGCAGGCACACTCCAGGTGGACCGAAGAATTCACAGTAGAAATGCACTCTAGCATATTTTACACTTATTGTGGGAAGGTAAACTGAGAGTGCAACATGGAGAGCACACAAGAAAGCAAAAAAGTCGTAGCTCTGTCGACAGTATGCAGGAAGAGCTGAATTTCGAGAGTGGAATGAGGTTCTGACTGAAATAATTGTGGCGTTGCGAAAAATTGTTAAAGAGGGCTGAAATTGGCGTATTCCCACCTCGAGGCTTGCAAATTATGTTGAGATAAGCGCAGGTTCAGCGATCAGTATTTCAAAAATCCGATACATGGGCAATGATCGCGAGGACAAAAAAAGCACATGGAAGTTGACAGCGGGCACCCACCCCTGGAGCGCCCCCCCGGGCTGCTACGCACTTCCAATTAAAGAGAAGGTTAAGATGCCAGGTAAGATAATGTGTGATAACCAGGCAGCGATCAGTATTTCAGAAAATCCGGTACAGCATGATCGGACAAAACACGTGGAAGTTGACAGGCACTTCATAAAGAGAAGTTAGATGCAGGTAGTGTAGAGCTAACCTTCATGCGCTCTGAAGATCAACTGGCAGATATATTAACAAAGGCAGTGAACAGAAGAATCTTTGGTGAAGTTTTGGGCAAGTTGAGCATTGGCAATCCCACTACTCAACTTGAGGGGAAGTGTCAACAAGAAAGGAAATAAGAGGAAAATGTGGGATCAGATTTCCCATCATTTCCTCAATCAATACACATAATTAGGGAATAACTATAGGAGGAAAATAATCATCTTTTATTTCTTACCTTGTATAAACATGTACCTTAGTTATATTAACAATGTAAAGCAACAGAATAATCAATCAATATATGATTCATTCAAAATATGCCTCAAATTATATTATTTGACAATCCTCGATATTTATATAATATTTAACTCATCTCTCATGTTTGCCTCCGTCTCATTAAAAGGTCCCTCCGTCCAATTTTGAGACTGTTAAAACATTATAAATGAGATTAAAGTGAGGAGAGAGGTAAGAAAGTTATTTCAAAATGACAAATTATGCCCTTATCTCAAATGTCTCATGGTTCTTCTCGTGCAATTCACATACAAAATTACTTCAATTTGTTGATGTAAAAGTAGCATTTCCAAGGTCATGTTTGGCTATAGAAATTAATCTCAATTTATAGAAATTTTTTTGAGAAACTAAAGAATAATTGAGTTTGTGTAAAAGAAAAAGACTTATTATAATTCTTACATCTACAACCATTTCATCAAGAATAGGCAAAACAAGGCCTTCTCTAAAATCAACCTTGTGAGCAACACTAGCTTGTTTAGATAATAGGAAGTCCCAATTCATAGTTCTCTCTATTTATGTCCATGGCCAAGATCCACATCAAATCAGATAATATTCTATTAAACTTGTTATTTTTTTTAATTATTAATAAGATCATAATATGGGTTTCTGGGTTTTTAATTATTATTAAGAGCAAGAACAATGGACAAAAGAGAATAACTAGTGTAGAAACCATTTTCCATGGTGTTCTTAGCACCGATAAGCTTCAAAAGCATGTTCAATAATTGCCCTTAATCAGCAAAAGTAGTCATGATGTTCCCATATTCATTCAAATCCATTTATTGGTATTAATGTTCATTTGAAGTGAACCAACCCATTCATTTCAATTACAGATTCATTTGAAATACCAAACAATTAAAGATCAAGAAGCAAACCATGGATGTTTGGTAGTTAGCTCTCTAGGCTCCTTCATGGGTTCAGGCTCTCTTGGATAAACACTAGTTTTGAGTATGTACTAAAAGAAAAACAAAAGGTAATAAAAAAAAAAAAACTTAATAACCAAAAAGAAAGAAGAGCCATATATCCATAACAAGGGATTTGAAGGTATAAACTGGGTAAAGAGCATCGCTCCGCAAAAGGCTCTTGTGGCCAACTTCTTGGTGCCTTCTTGCAAAAGGTATAAACTTGCAAAAGAACTTCACTTTTCATTTGGAGAAGAAAGGTGGTCCTTGTCATTAAATGGTGTTTTAGTATTTTCACTTCATTTTAACCTTTAAAAGCCTTAGAAATGGACAGAGGGATCTTTTAATGAGACGGAGGCAAACACGAGGAATGAGTTAAATGTTATATAAAATGTCAAGGATTACGTAGGTAATTATAATAAACCTCGAGGACTAAATAATTATCTTTTCCATATAGTAAGTAGTTTGGTGAAAATCAAAACTAAAAGTTAAAAGTTATTAGGGTAGCATTATTATCAAAATATCTATATAATATTATAAAGGAAAGTAGTTTGCCTTATATGGAAGCCAAGTGTAAGTAGCACAATTTGTCACTTGGCAATATTTTGGATTATAGAATGACAAATGCTAAAAGCACAAATAGAAAATGGAAAAAAAAAATTTAATGTAAGTAATTTATTAGCTGTGTATATTAATGTGTCTTTTTATTCCTCAAGATGAATATTAAATATACCTAGGTAATTTTAAAAAACTAAAATAGCCGGTCGAGATAGACTAAATAATTCAGGGTCATTTCCCTATGAAGTTACAGATAGGTGTATTGGCTGATATAAATCACACACTAAAACTTAAAAGTCACTTATAGGAGCGTAAGCAAGATTAGTCACTTCAACAATAATCTATAATAATAGTAATAAAGAAAGGAAAAGTAGTTGCCCTGTATATGGTAAAGGCAAATGTAAGAAGAATTTGTCCACTTGGCAATATTTCGATCTTTATAGGAGACACTGCACAAATGCTACACAGCACACAAATAGAAATATGAGAAAAAAAAAATTTTAAATGTACAGTAATGTTATCTCAGCATAGCTGTATATAAACTTAATCGTGTCATTTTATGTGCCTAAAGATGAATATTAAATATAATAATTTACGCATATATTATATATAGATAATTATACTTAAAAATATAAGAACTTATTCTTTTTTATAGGGCAAGTACTAAATATTATTCAAACTTTTTACGCGAAAATTGTTCTAGGTTCACAGATTGGGATATCTCCACACTTTGGTTGATAGTGAAGAAGCATATTGACTTCTAAACCCCAAGTAGATTCCAACGACAAGCTCATATATGATAAATAAAATGGACTCCATTTCGTCTTATAGGCTCGGGTTGCTATCTTTTTTTGCTTGTCATACTATTTTGGAGGGGATCCTCCTCATTTTCGTAACTGCAATGTTTAGTGTTCTCCTTGCGGTCAAGTTTTTTCACTTAGCATGAGATTCTGGGTTTCGGGAGTTTATATTTTCATGGTCGTAATCCTATAATAATCTGGGCTAGAATGGATCTTTTGCTTAGTTTTTTTTCTGTTTTTTTAAATGAAAGATTATACAGAAATTCAAAAAAAGAAAGATGACCCAAGGATAATCGAAAATTGTTTATAATCTTATCTATACTTCATAATACTTCATCGCCAATCAAATAATCATTTTTACCACTTGCTTCGCAAGTGGAAGTATAAGATAAATATGGAGAGTTGCCCAAAAGTGTCCTGATTACTCTATTTTTTAATTGCAACGAGAAAAGATGAGCAACATCCTACCAGTCAGTTAAACCCACTAGCCTTTTGGTTACGATTATGAGACAAGCACGAAATTTAGTGTCCTTTGAATCACAGTTCTTGGAAGAACCCAACTTAGCCATGGACGTCTAAACTGCCTTTAAGGAACACAGTCAATCCTTGATGCCACACACAGGTGTTCTCCCAGTATACTTTTGAATTTTCTCTGATTGCAGGTGACCTCACTGTCCACGTTTGAGAATGGTGAAACCCCCCCGAATATCATGAGCAATAACTTGAATTGCGTGTTGATCCTAACCAGGAAAGAAATGCACGTGAATCAGACTGGAAGTTACGCCTACCCTCAATGAGATATTGTTAATATTAGGCAAACACTAAAGGAAAAATATCCTCTAAGTACTCTCTCCAAAATATTAAATTTGTCAACAATTTTACACTGACTAGAGATTTAAATACACAAATTTTTTTGAGAGGTCTTATATGGTTCCTATATCCGAACACCCATCGAGGTTTGGTAGTTCCTCTACAGTACTTCTGAAGATCCATGTAATGCCCTGTGATAGAAACTAAATCAAAAAATGAATTTGCTTTTGTAAGTAAGATGAGGTAATTAGAAGATACCAATTATATAAAAGTTATAATTGTGGCTGACCCCTTGCCTTAATATTGTTTCCCGCCACCAGGGTAAATGTCGCCCGCGCCTTGAGGACGTACTCTACTCGTTATGCATATAGTAATGTTTATAGAGATAGTGGTAGGTACGAAGGTTTGTTAAACATCCTTTTATAGAGCATGGGGATTATGAAATAGGGATCTGAGCCGCAAAGAGTTCGTGTATTGACCTATTGTTATTAACCTTAGCCCATTATTTTAGGCATTACCTTGCCACTCGCAATATAGGAATAAAAACTTTTAGTTGTAATTTTTAGCAAACCCAACTTTGGATCCAAACATAAATGTTATTTAATGCTTTTTAGCCAAAAAGATGATTAGGCAATCGTGCCCAAATGATAATTAGGCGATTGAAAATAGAACTTTTCTTTTTATACAAGTATAATTTCAAATTTTTACGAAAATTGTCTATTAAGATTGGATTGTCAACTTTGGTTGTGTGAAGGCATAGATTTTAAACCCAAGTAGATTCAACGACAAGCTAATATAGTTATAGTGGCCCATTGCTTAGCTCGGGTTGCTATCTTTTTTGCTTGTCATACTATTTGGAGGGATCCTCCTCATTTTCTTAATGATGTTTTAGTGTCTCCTTTGCCAAGTTTTTCACTTAGCATGAGATCTTAGGTTTGGGTATATATGGTCGACCTATTAATCTGGGCTAGAATGGATCTTTTGCTAAGTTTTTTTCTGGTTTTTTAATAAAATTATAAGATTCAAAAAAAGAAAGATGGACAAAAATGAGAATAAGAAATGAAAGTGTTATAAATCTTATTATCATTCGCGGGAATAGTGTGTGTATTTTTTATGAAGGTCATATCATACATGCTTTTGTTATTGCATACTTTAGTGAAAGGCTTACAGGATACTTAAGAAGACACATCTTAATATTGCAACTTTTTCTACATATCTCAATGAGATACAATTTTCTTAATGCATTTCACGATTATTTTGTTATACAATTTTGTTACTTTTGAATGATGTTATAAAAGATTATTTTATCCTTTAATATTGTTCCGCACATCGCGTGGATTCTAACACTAGTTGTTTATTAATACAAGAGTAGTAGATTTGTTAAACTACTGATAATTTTGCCCTCATATTAACTTGCCAAATACCACTCCGTTGAAAACTTTAGTTAACAACCCATGGAAATTGATTAGGCTCTTTGAAGACAAAAAAAATTGAAAAATAGCGACCGAACTATGCGACCGCCAAGAATCGGTTGTTAAATAGCGACCGATTTGCGATGACCTGCGGGAAATAATTTTTCCGCTGAACATTTTTTGGAGGGAAAATTTTCGCAACCGTGTTGCGAGTGTCTCCTACTATTTTTTCGACCGATCCTAAATCGTCAAATTAATTCTTTTTCCTTCATTATAACTCAAATTAATTCAAAGTTTCTTGACATAATCTAGAGTACCAATGGAATTTATATGAGCATAAGCTGCTTCATTTACCTTGTGTAGTTTCATTGGAACTGTGTAGAATGTAGATACAACACTCGGAAGATACTAGAGACCCAAACTACATATTATTCTTCTTATGTCATTTACAAGTTCCACATATGGATTTTGATTTTCTCATAGAGCAATTAATTCTTTTTTTTCCTTTTTTGATAATTTTCTTAATGAATTACCTTCATCTATTACTTCTTTTTTTTTTTTTCAATTCTCTTTCTCCTTTTTAGGTAATTTTCTTAATGAATTTCCTCCATATATTACTGTTTTTCTAATCCACAAAAATATTACAATCGCAACATTAGGAGTTGGAAAGATTAATTAAGCTATACTGTAAATGATACTTGGTAAAAAAAAAAAAAAAAAAAAAAAAAGCAATACCAGCTCCTGCCTTTAATACCTTTATTCTCAAGCTGGGAATGATCAATGTTCATTCTCCAGCTTGTAAGAGGTATTAACAATAGGTGCAAACACAGACAATTCCATCAAAGAAGCAGTTTAATTTATAATCAATTATACAGTTGTATAAGTTAAAGTAATTAGAGAATCAGTTAGAAAAGCTTAACAGCTCATCACAGTTAGTTTCTTTTCCGCCAAATGTACTTTGTATATAATCTAGCCTGTTGTGATCAATAATACATAACTCTCATTTTTCCTCAAAACTAAGATCATTGCAAATCCAACAGATTGGGACAATCATCTTTATGATTCACAAGTTAAGTTGGCTCACCAGTTCAAGAGTAACTGGCAAGCCGATCCAACCCATATATAAGGTTTACAACTCTGAATATAATTGCTAAATTTTGAAATATTGCTATTGAAATATGTAATAGTTTGTAAAACTTACTGTACAAATATGTTATTAAGTACTTTTAATTTTGTTGGTTGTATTTTTTTATTGGTAAATTTAATGACATTATTTTTACTTATTATTATTATAGTTCTTTTTAAGAAACTTGTTGTAAAATCTTGCTATTTAATTACTTTATGAAGCTAATTATATAATTATGTTTGTGACATCCTACTGAGTCGAGTCTTTTCATAGAGTCGAGTTGAGTCGGGCCGAACCAAACCCGGTTGGGGTAGAATGGGTTTATACGTGGACTTACTTGCATGAGAGAAAAAGATCAAAAGATCAAATATTAAGGGTTAGGATGACTTGTCACTAAAAGATCAAAGCTTTTTGGTATTAAGTTGTAACCTGTTGACATTGAGGTACATTTAGGAACAGTTTCACATAAATCCTTGATATTTTGATTTCACTTTCCCATTTTCATCTTTATCTTCATCTTCTTCATCTACTTCCTTTCCCTTTCTTTCTCCATCCATTTTCATGGTAGTTAAGCATTAAGGCAACCTCTATTTTCTCCAAGTAAGTAGAATTTTTTGAAGCTTTATGTTATTCAACCTCTAATTGAGTTATATTGTAGAAAATTTATAAGAATTCTGATGTGTATAGGAGAAGTGAGTTCAAAGATTGTAGAAAAGGGAAGCTAAAGAAGAGCTCAAACTTTTTGGAGTGAAGGTTTGATATCTCTTGTCATTTACCATTTTCTTTGCATGAGAACTTGTGTGGTGTGTTGATAATGAGACAATACATTGCTTAATGTTGAGTGAGAGGACTGGAAATGGTGAGAAAACATGGGATGAACTGAACAATGAAGTAGATATTGAGTTATGCTGAAACAGGTTTTACTGATATATTGCTTAATGTTGAGTGAGAGGACTCGAAATGGTGAGAAAACATGGGATGAACTGAACAAATGAAGTAGATATTGAGTTATGCTGAAATAGGTTTTTCTGGAAAAAGAACCAGTGACTTCACCTTGATTTTGACCCTACTTAATAATGGAATTAGGAAGTGTCATAGAAGAGTTATTTGTTCCTCTATGTGTTAGCTTTACATGGGTTTTTGAATCACTCAAATCGGAGTTGTATATTGAGAGATATGACCAAAAGAGTACAGACTATGCAGGCTGGAAAACATGTCGCGCGCTCGCGACTTGTGCCTGGAAACTCTCTGACTCTCATTTGGTGCTTTACGCGCTCGCGACTTTCATTTGCGTGCTTGCGACTTTGGCCTGGAAACTCACTGACTCTCATTTTTGCATCTCGCGCTCGCGACTTGTGTTTTCATGCACTTTTGGACTTCATTTTCAATGCAATTGGAACTTTTCATGGCGCGCTCGCGACTTGTGTTTTTATGCTCTTTTGGACTTCATTTTCTATGCAATTATATTCCTTTGCTCAACTTGTATGCCTCCAATCATTTTAAAACAAAAAGAAAACATAAGAACATGTATCAAAACAACATGCAAGCATGCAAATGATGTGAAACCAAGTAAACATTATGATTTATGAAGTTATGAAACCATTAATATGCTGTTGTGTTATAATACCAACATTATGCTCCATTGAGGTTAGGTAAAACCATGTAGATAAGGCTATTCGCGACATCAGGATAGCAGATCTGCACCCGCATACAGTTTTATACTCCGGCTAAAGGCCGGTTGAGTGGATATGATTATAATGGCCATAGCAGCCAAGCATACAGTTTCATCCAGTTTCATCCAGTTTCATACAGTTTTTCTTATCACTTCGGTTTCACTATAACCTTATGGAGCTATACAGTTATGTGGACTACAAATTGCATAATCATACAGTATAATGAGCAGCAAGTATGGATAATGAAAGTATCATGATATGTGTGCTTACATTCCATATGTGAGTACATGTTTATTGCTACATATGTGTAACATCCTTTCCCGGTCCACCCGTTAACTCAAATGAACCGAGCTGAGACGCTACAATCTGGTTGAACCTATGTCCTTTCATGCTAATTACCTGTTTAACTCGCAGGTTTTGAGACTGGACTGTAGTAAGAGTCGGCTTACAACGTGCAGTTCATCGGAGAAGACTCAGTCCTTCAGGGTAGCTACTCATCTTGGATGTGTATCTTTGTCTATCCCTTTCATGGCAATGTTACAGGGCACCAGTTGGGCCATTTCATTTTGACACTGAGGTACTCGATGTCTTGTAAATATTAAGTACATTATTAATGTAAACACATTATAATGCATGATAGAACTCGACGCCTCTCAAATCTCGAACAGTTGACATATCAGTCCTTCCTGAGCTCGTACCTGCTTAATCAGATATTCAATGGATACATTAATTGAGTAAACAACATCAGCATGATATTATATTCAATATACATTATGATTTAAGCATGACAGGACATAAAGTCAACCAGTTTGTAGCGTCTCGGTTCGGTTCATTCGGGTTAACGGGTGGACCGGGAAGGGATGTTACAATCCTTATAAATTTTTTATCATAATATTTGTGATTGAAGATCCTGATCTCAGTTAAAGTCATGGTTTATTATGCCCTCATCTTGGTTCCAATTCTTGATAGAAAGATTCCCACTAGAAAATCTTTTTCTAATGAATCTATTTGCCTCGGCCAAGGTCTTCTATCAAGAATGACAAGATAGTCATAAGACCTTATCCTTATTTACTCAAGATATGAATCTCGTCTAGGCTGATCACTTGTTACGTACAACTGACTAAAACCAACACGTGCTCATATACATATAGTTAGACATATATAAAAGCAGTATCGAATTCTAACCTATATGCAAGATTTAACTTTACATTGTTCACAATCAAGACCTAGATGATGAACCATTAACAAGGAGTAAACCTCCATGTGGTTATCTGTCAGTGACAAATGTTCAGCTCACTCAGTCCATGAATGCCAACGTGTTTGTTCTGATTCCCTATATAAGTAGCATGAGACTCACTACCTTCATCTCATTAGTATTACATGCCAATCATGGAGAATAAACGGAGATGATGGTCTTCCGGAGAATTGGTGACCAATAATTTGTCGTCCTACGACCATGTTTTACAGTAGTATTAGAGAATCTTTCACCATAATTATAGCTAGATCTGCACGTGGATCGAGTTTATTAATTTAAAGTACCTTATCTGATGTGCAGGTCAATGATAGTTTTGACCCAACTCAACCCATTAAATGCGTGAACCTGCAAGTTATAAATGGATTGGGTTGAGTTGGGTACCGGTTCAATATAAACCCGCGAGTCAGATAAACGATAAATAGTAAAAATAGTTTTAAATAAAATATAACTATGTAAGAGGAATTACCAAAAAATTAAATATACTTAAAAACATAACTATCCAATAATTTTTCCAAACTATAAACATATTTCAATAACAATATCAAAATTAAATTTCTTAATAATAATAATAATAATAAGCAAGAACAATGAAAAATTAAATTTCCTAATAAAAAAATCAATAAAATTAAAAGTACTTAGTAACATAATTATACAATATATTTTAAATTACAATATACTAGCAACAATTGAAAATAAGTTTATGCTAAAGAAAAAAAAGTAATAATTTAATATTTATACTCAAAATTGCAAATCAAATCAAGTTAACTTAAATAATTTATAACTATATAATATAGATATATATTTTTGACATTATTTATGGGTTAGATTGAGTCAGGTCTGCGTATTTTTCTAGTTAACTCTTGACCCAACCCAACCCGTGAATTATAAAAATGACCCATCCAAAATCTGTCGGATTGGATTGATCGGAATGGGTCGGATTAAAACGGATCATATGCAGCCCTATTTACAATTTTAGTGAGTAAAGCATGTAACAAGATACTAAAGGGCTTATACCACATAATGGGTGTCGCGCTAAGCATTACCCTAATTTTAACATTAACAAAATTGATTAGACTCGTCATCCATTGTCCTTCATCATCACGTAAATTAAATTAGAGTTTTTTTTTTTTTTTTTTTTTTTTTTTTTTGTTTTTTTTTTACAATAGTTAGAACCAATTTTGAAACTATTTTGAGAAATGTAAGCTACTCCATTTACCTTGTGCAGTTTTATTGGAACTCTGTTTCATAAGTCACAAGATATTTGCAAGTGGACCAAGTGAACTAGAGAAGTTAATTACCAAAGTATAAATTTTTAGATCAAGAAATCAGGCTAAGTAATTTTACTACTATTATTTTAATTGGGTTAATGCCCATAATGGAGAAAAAATTAGCATGGAGTTAGCGCAATCAATTTTCACTGGAGGCTTTTTTTTTTTTTTTTTTTTACAATAGTTAGAGACCAATTGAAACTATTTGAGAAATGTAAGCTACTCCATTTACCTTGTGCAGTTTTATTGGAACTCTGTTCATAGTCACAAGATATTTGCAATGGACCAAATGAAACTTAGAGAAGTTAATTACCAAAGTATAATTTTTAGCATCAAGAAATCAGGCTAAGTAATTTTACTACTATTATTTTAATTGGGTAATGCCCATAATGGAGAAAAAATTAGATGATTAGCGCAATCAATTTTCACTGAGGCAATTTAGGAAGATTGAGAGTGTTAATTTAAAAAGTGTTAAGACCACATGTCTTTCCATTTCCAATTGGTCAAACAAATGCAACGGTAATAATTAATTCCTTCAAAAACATAAAAATATGAATTTGAATATTGTTTGCCTTTATTTTGTATCCAAACAAAACAAATTCCTCAAGTGATCAATTTAAGCCATCTGGTTCCAGCCTACCTGTCACTAATAAGTGACACTATTTCTTCGTTTAATATGTGACTGATTGTTTTTTCTTATATCTAGCACTATTCTATTGTTGTTATTATATTACCATTCCTGTCAAACCGCCTGAACCGTTGAAATTCATCTAAATTCATGATCTTAAAAGATTCACGGTTTAGTTTGATTTTATAAAATTAAAAAAAAAAATCAATTTTTTTTTTGCTTTGGTTTTGTGATTTTAAAGTAAAAAACATCCAAACCGAGCCAAACTAATATATATATGTATATGTTTGTGTTTGAACTTTTAAATTTAATTCAATTTTTTTAATGAAAATTTCTTTTGTATTGATTAGTTTATATTGGATAATAATTTTTTATTAATTAAATAAGTTATGTAATTATTTTATAAAATGTTCTAATGTTAAAGATTTATGAAAAATTAGATTAATATATATGTACAAATTATATATGAGTAAAATTATGATTTTTTATAATTTTTACTAATGTTATTAAATTTAAATTTAAATTCTATATTTATAAATTGATTAATTATTATCTTATTGAATATGTAACATCCGTTATACTATACTAAGAATATACATATAAAAAATTAATTTAGACACTTTTAATAGCTATTTATCATGTGTATTTTATTACACTTTCTATTAATTTTTCATTCTTAGTGTAATGATAATCTTGTTTTTTTTTTTTTCCACTAGATAAATGATGAAGTTTAATTCTCTTATTTCAAACCATCAAATTGAACCGAACTGCAACCAAAGGTTTTATTTGATTTGAAATTTTTGATGATTTGATTTGATTTTAAATTTTTTCCAACCACCAGTTTAAGGTTAATTCGATTATTATATCCACACCGAACCAAACCAACTATGAACAGCCAGACCTAACTGTTTCAAATGCAACACATGCTAAAAATATGCATTATCCTGGGCAAAAAACCTTTTCAATTCCATGGTAATGTTACCATACACGTTAATATATCGTACTGAATGCATGTTAATTATAGTAAAAGGTCACTTGTTGCAATATCAAATCAAAAGAAGCTTTAAGCTTAACAAATATAAGATTTTGCACGCGTGATACATGTTCCTCCTATTTCTCCAAGCAAAGCTATTCGCATCGCAATGCCTGTTGTGTCAGCTTGGCCTTCATTATCTCAAGGTGAAGAAGATTTAACTCCAAAATTGCTGAAGCTGGTGAATCTTGAACCTTAGCCACCAACGGTAAAGTTTTCCATACACTATATGTATGTTGTTTAAGAGAGAATTTAAATAAGGAAAAAGGAAAATTACCTTCCATCCTCTGAGGTGCATGCATATGCAGTTTTAGTAAAGAAGATGAAGATTCACACATTTATGCTCTAAATTTGAAATTATGAAATATCATTCAAAAAATTAGATTTCCAACGAGTGATTAGTACAGAGTAAAAGGCAGAAAACAGCTCTGTAGAATCTAGTCGAAGTGATCATTTCAAAACCTTTAGCTGAGACTGAGAGTAGCAATTTATATAGCATGACAAGATTAACTTGAAAAAATGAAGCCAGAATTACTTTTAGTTTGCAACGGCAACAATATAGGCATTCCAAGAATCTTCCTGTTCAAAATTTCTGACTTCCTCATACTTTATGTCTCGACCAACGCCAAATCCCTCTGTGCTCCTATTTTCTTCACTGTCTGGCATCTGACGAAGCCAAAAGTGGATGGATTGAAATCCAGCCTCTTCTAAACAGTCTTTGATCTCTGGCAATGACCACCTGGATATGTAAGCATTCATTAATGGAATTATTAGATCAAAGCAACTTGATGTCAATACTAACAAACATTAGAAGCTGGATAATTTGATGGGAAAAACATATGACTTACAGCCTCCAGCTATATGAGAATGCATGGCGAAGTTTTTTCTGCTGCTGCTTAAGATGAAAATGGAGGCTAATCCTTGTTTTGCGCTCAATTATGTCAAATTCAGCTTGCTCCCAGATATACTGCACATTTGATTTGAAATGTTGAATAGTGACAAAAACACAAACTTTGAGAAGTGCAATTTGGCAATAAAAAAAATATTTAGTTCTACATTCTAATCATATGAGATCATTGCACTTCTTAATAACCATTAGTAAGAGAACTCAGCTACGACAGCAAATCAGGATATCAATTTCCTTCATTCTTAAACCATATTTATTCTACATTGTATGTCCTTGTCTCTAATTTTTCATCTAAACTACCCAAAAGAACATTTTAAACCAAAAAATAAAGATCAAAAAAGAAATCAGTAAGAGAGGAGGACAAAGAAAATGGAACTTCCAACTGCATGGACGCGTGATAGTTGAGTGGAAAAGTTCCAAATTTTGCTTACAAATATAAATAACTTAGATTAATGGCAGCCATTATGATCATCATGCAGGTCTGAACACTGAAAGGAAGCAAAACTGCTATATGCCTATAGAGAATTTCTACATTCATGATCTGCTTCCCATTTAAAGTAGAAATATTTACAGAACGGTTTTCATAGAGTTAATGCCTTAGAATTTTCTGTCTTCCAAAGCCGAATTGCCCAGAAAGGAAAATGATGCACGTCAAATATGCACTTATGAGTATCCTGCTAATGCTGTTTTTGTCGTGGTACTTAATTTATAGAATAAATAATTACCGTGAAATTTGGAAATCTCCTCTGGAGCCTTAGCCTGCGTTCTGATGATGTTCCTCCATATAAATCCATTACAAATATGCCACCCTTTTTGGACAATGCATCATGGACATGTTTGAAATACAAAACAAGATCTGCTCGTTTATGGAGGCAACAGCAGCTATAGTTAAAAGCACACACGATATCTCTTGCTGGTAACTGAAAGTTTTTCTTCAAGAACTTATCACTAGTAGAATCAGATAAGCCTGCTTGGGCAGTACAATCTAGCGCAGTACTCTCTCGATAGTCTTCATGCTCTTTCAGTTTAATGCTACTTATAAGTTCTTGGGGCTCAAACCTGACTAGTTTGGCCTCAGAAGGTTGCAAGATGTTTCCATGAAAGAGGGATATTCGGGAATATCCATCAGCTCCAATTCTGTTTATGTTGTTCTCCATGCACCAATTTAGTGCCTCAAGGTCCAAATCCACTCCTACAGCAGTCCGCCTTGAGTCACTTCGAAGCCATTCTGTACTGTCAAAAGCATATAGCTTTCGGGTATTAAAAGATAAACTTAGCACTGTAATTAATAATCAGCTTGATGACTCTTGTCTTTACCTAAGCTGGTCAGCATTCTTAAATCCTTATTTTGCTTAGCATTGAGATATTTTGTAAGGCTAATTAGATAGCAACTTGAAGCACATATAAGAATAGTGTCATACACTCTCACGAATATCGGCAAAGCTGCAAAGTGGCCTTGAAATAATAAAGCACATTGGCAGCAATACACAATTCCAAGAGCCACCATCCAAAAGAGAATAGTTTCCTTACCAGTATCACAATCTAAGATTATAATTATGTGTGTCATGAACGTGTCACAAAATTTATAAAAATAATTAGAGCATTAGATTATGAATGGTTCAGTTCTCAACTTTGAAACTACCTTAATGTATTTTGTCAAACAGCTAGCATTTAGTTCTAGATGGCATAATTCTTAAGCAACACTCAACACTAAATCTCAAGGTAAAACGCATGAAAAGTTTATTTTATGATCCAGTTACCCCTTTAAGCTATTTGATTTGCATTTACAGATTAATACAATGGGCTAAAATAATCCTCCTTCAAAAGAGAGTTAAAAGGCAGAGAAGGATAAGTATTTCACCTAAGAAGAGCAGTTCCACAAAAATCCTCCTGGAAATGGAGAGGCAACCTTCCACCAACATACATCAAAAAGAACTTCTGCAAATAACTTATGTCTCCTTTGGGTGACTGCAATCAATTGAAAATTCCATAAACCTGTTACAATCCTAAAAATACAAACTTTATACAAGCAGAAACCAAAACCACTTAATTATTATAATAACCCACACTTTATTAACAATCAAAATAGAAAACCAAGAACCAAAATTTGCTGATGGGTTCTGGGGTTTTTCCTTCATTAAGTATTCTACCAAAATAACCAAGTAAAAGAAAACTTTCTCAGAACCAAACAGGAAAATAAACAAAGTTTTGATTAATGGTTAATTACCTGTACGGATTGTTGGTAAAGAAGAAACTTTGAGGGACTATCAATGGATGGTTTTGCGTCATTATTCTCCTCCTCCTCTTCTTCTTCATCATCCAAACCACCTTCTTCTGGCTCTGGGTCTTGTTCAAGGAAAGACGAAGATGGTAAGCTTTGTGGGGAGTCAAAATCACCATCTTCTTCTTCTGTATTAAAGTAAGAAGGTCCTCTGCTTCTGTGTTGATGGTGCCTCTGTTTCTTTTCTCTCTTTCCCATTTTCTTTCTCTTCCTCGAGCACCGCCGATGTCAACACAACACACCCTCGCACGACGCACCCTCTCTAAGCTTAAATTTGTCAAATTAAAAAAAAAAAAAAGGTTTAATTGAGAGAGAAGTACTATTTTAGTATTTTCCAAATCCCTAAATTCACAAATTGATCTGATATCAGTATTTTTGATATTTTAATTTTCTATGATATATATATACTAATTTTCTAGTAATTAAATTTTATACAATTTTATCTTTTTTTTGTCTATATAATTTTATAATTAGAGATGCATATAAATATGTCATCACTCTAATAGAAAACTTTTTATCTATATTATTTACTCTATACTCTCTCGTTCCTAAATACTTATTATATTTTGTATTTTACGTCCTTTAAGGAAATCATTCAATTTGTTTAAGTTACAATAAATTATTGATTAAACTAACTATACTACATCTAATTTGTCTAAGTTACAACAAAATTATTGAAGAAGTGAAATAATTATTATTGGTCATATATGAAGAGTAAATATAATAAAACATAATTTATTATACGTGCAATCTACAAATGTAACATATATTTGAGAAAATAGTACTTTTCCAAATATAATAAATATTTAAGAACGGAGGGAGTATAATTTTTTTTATAATTTTAATATTAACTTTCATATATTTATATATAATTTGTTTTTTTTTTTTTAAGAATAGGGAACATTGTGAAGGTGAAAAAAGGATTTGGTTAATTAATAATTATAAATTGTCCTATATTTTAATTAGCCAAAATAAATTAAGAAACCATTATTTTTATAGTAATATTTAATTTCATTGGTCATATATATTTTTAGAAGATAATAAATGTTAAGATAAATATAATTACATTTGAAGATAAAAAAAATGCAAAATAGCGAAATATATATTCTATAACTATAAATAGAAAATGAAAAAGAAAAGAAAAGAAAAGAAAAGAAAAATGAACTTATTGTGCTTGCATATATAATTATTGTCTTGTCCAACATTCTAACATTCTACTTGCTCTTTAGATATTGCCCTTAATAATTGATATGCATTATTATATTCTTATTATATTCTTTTATATATATATATATAATTAATACCTCAAGAATGAATAATAATTGAGAAATCTTCCAATGCATAGCGAAAACAAACAAATTATTGATAGAATTTGATAATAGTTAAAGAAAATAATAGTTGTTTGACCGTCAAAGCAAATAGAATTTAGTGGCAACATTTTCTTTATACAAGGTAAACATAATATATCAATATAATAGGACAAAAAACTTCCACGGTAGTGTTATATATATATATATATATAAAGCAAATCTTAAATGAATGTTTTTCTCGTATTTTGGTTATATAAGATTTTTGGTGATGACAGATATGATTATAATATTACACAGGACTCTTAAATTTTGATAGTAACGCATATAATTTAATTATTAGTTATAATTTTATATAAATATTGATATTAATTATCATTCAATTATCATAATTAATACATATTAGTAAATAACGATAATTATTATAATATTGTAACCTATCTTTTTTAATTAAAATTACATAATACTGGTCTTAATTGTCATTCAATTATCATTTAATATGTATTAAATATTTAAAACTATTATAATATTATAACTTATTTTTAATTTAAAAATTATCATAATTTTGATGTGGATTTTCATATTAATATTTATTATAACTTATCTTTTAAATTAATATTATTATAACATTGATAAATATCATTATAATCAATCATTATTATCATTTATTATTATGAATGAAAATTTTTATAACTTATCTTTTTAAATTAATTTTTAAATTAATATTATTATAACATTGATAAATATCATTATAATCAATCATTATTATCATTTATTATTATGAATGAAAATTTTATATTTAAAAGAATGATAAAGAAGGTTAATGGGGAAAATATTTATTAATAGTTGTATTAACGATGAATATCTAAACGTTTCAATATTTATTTGTCTTAAAATTGCAATACATAGTTGTCTTTATTAGTTTTAATGATAATATATTGAATTATCATTAATTGCTTATTACTAGACTGTAAATAGAGAGAGTTGTTTCAGGTTTGATACGATCTTTTTTTTTTTTGTAATTTTAATAATTTTTATATAATTTCTTTTCGACATTGATATATTTTTTCTCTTCTAATTTCTATTACTCTATCAAATTAGAAAAATTTTAATAAATCATAAAAAAAGTAATTTATATGAAATTATCATTAAAAATGATATATATATGTCTATGATTGAATTGATTGAATTTCTATTGTCCATTTTATTGTATTTATTTTATTATTCTTAATATCGTCTAAGAAAATTTATTGATTTTATTGATTCAAAAATAAATATAAAATTCAATGATTTTAAATATATATTCCTTTTCTTTCAATTTTGTTATAGACATTAATTTTTATATAATTAGTTCTAAGGTTTTTGAATTTAAATAGATGTTGTTTTAATTTTAAATAAATTTCAACAAATTAACAACTTTATGAAATTATAAATAAGTTAAATTAAAATAATTTAAATTATAAATTTTTTTTCTTAATTAAATTATATATTTTAAAATATTATCACAATATCTCTAAGATTATAAATAAAGATATATACTATATGCTGCTAATTCCTAATTGAGATAGGATAAAATTTCTCAATTAAGATTTTTAGTATAATTAAATAATACATAATTGTCACGAACCATTTCCACGAGCCGAATCGACACCAGGGCCCAGGTAAGCTTAAGGCTCCCAAGACCCGTAGTGAGCCTGAATCACTAAAATTTCACTTTCTCAATATAAATTTCAAACATTCAGCTCATATAACTATGCAAAACAAATCTCGTAATTATAATATATCTCGGCCTAAATTTAACATCTTAAACATTTCATAGATCGAGCCCAATTTTACAATACATCTCTTTTATAATATGGGCTCACAGAATTATTTCATCTCCATTAATACACGACTCATTAATACACGACTAAAAGTTTATAAATTCTACAACTGCGGAGTTTACAAGCAGATAGATTCTTGTACATATGGCTACATAATTTAAATAATTGCTAACTCTAAAATTTATTTTCTAACTCTGTAAGGAAAGAGACAGAGCTTTAATTGAGTTTACAAGAATCTACTTCCTGAAAGGTTAAACAGAAGACATGTGAGTTTATTAATGAATAATAGTTATTGCACAACACATGCATTCATACAAACGTGTAAATGTTTCAATCTAGTCATTCGACTAGTTATATGCTCACGCAGATAGCTACACAAATGGCATCACAACAGCACTCACAATTATTAACATCTTCACATAATCACATCACGTGAAAATTAATCAATGGCGTCACCGAAATCTCCAATGAGTCGTCCTCACACATGGCCCATATGGCATCCTCTCATAACGTGTGCACGTGTGCACCAGGGAGCCGATCCCCATATCCGGATAACCGGTCTAATCCTCACTTGACTAGCCCTCTCATTGTTTTTCCATTCTCTCTTTTCTTTTCCATACCATCAGGAGGCCACCCAGTGGTTTCCATTAAAATCCATATCATCAGATGCACACGAGGGGCGTCGATCTCCCATACGGCCAACGGTCTTGTAGACCGCCCTCACAAACCCAAGGTGACCCACTTCATCCCAACTCCACACATACAAGGCATAAAATTATCACAACACAATCAATCAAGTATTGCAATTAAATGCAAGCATAGCAAACAATTAATTAACATGCAATTAAATGCAAGCCCATAGCAACAATTAATTTAAACATGAATAGTCAAATACACAATGACATTACATTAGTCTATCATAATTAAAATAGAGCAAAATAGTATCAACACAAATGATATAAGTTATAATAATTGATCCATCCGAAAACCTAAATATAAAAATAATTAAATAACTAAAATTCAAATACTAAATAATAATAAAATAATTAAAAAGAGCTTTAATTTCCTTATGTAGTTAACGTTAAAGAATTAACTAATAAACCCAACTAATTTATTTATGTGATTACCCAGACTAAACCTAGGTTCTATCGAATTTCGGCCGGAATCTCCCTAAAAATTTGAATCAAACCCATAATCATATACAAACATTTCATTCTATAAGAGATCCCATCCTATCGGAAACCAATCTCACATTAAACGCATTCCCATGCCGCCATAACCAATTATCATCATATTAATATCAATTACTCAATTCACGAACAACCATTCCAGATTCGGCAATCAATCAAATAACTCATGCCTCTTAGGCTACATACGTCATCCCATCCACACACAACACACACACACATGCACTAGTAACCCCAACCCAACTAATCCCAATAAGTCAAAAAATTGCCTTCGAGCATTATTTCAAAACTGTATTATTAGTATTTCTATACCTAATTACCAAATAACTATATATTTTTGTATAATCAAAACTTGAATTCGCCATGTCAAATACAGATGCTTGCCGTATTTGGTAGTTTTCTATATTCCATAATCTTACTTACGTCTAAGCATTTAGATATTTGTAATTATCACCCTACCCACAAAAATATTCTTAAATAAAATTCACTAGGTTAAGACCAACGATAAAACAAATTAGCTAAGAATTCTCATTTAAAAATCAAACTTCTTCTACCATTATATGTAATGATTCAATAGAACATGTATTTAGCAATATGTACATTTAATTTTACTTAAATTACTCAACGATTATTACCAATTCTATAATATAGTTTAAATCCGGAATTTTATATAGAAAAATTGCGAATTGGTCTTAGAGTATACTGATAAGAAAATCGAGACAACGGATTCCACAGTTCGCGCAAAAGTTTCTATATTATACTTACTCGTCTAAGCATTAGATTTTAATTTCCCCCTAACAATATTTTAATAAAATTCCTAGGTTAACCAACATAAACATTAGCTAAGAATTCTCATTTAAAAATCAAATCTTCTAATTATAATTAATATTCATGAAATGTATTTAGCAATATTCAATTTAATTTACTTAAATACTCAATTAAATTCATTAATTAGTTAATCCGGAATTTATATGAAAAATTGCGAATTGAGTCTTAGAGTATACTGATTGAAAATCGAACAACGGATCCACAGTCCACGCGAGGAGAGGAAGATTTTGCCATTTTGTGCCTCGCCAGAGTGTCGCCGACCGGTCGCCAGACTGCCGCCGCCGCGGCGCACGGTAGCCGAAAAAGTTAAAACTGCCCAAAATTTAGCCATGATTATACCATTCAACTCAAAATTCACTAAGAAGTCCATTTCCATCGTTGGTTTAGTGAGATCGACCCTTTAGTTGGTCGAAACGGGCTTGACAACCGCACCTCACTGCCGTTCATGGTGGTTCCTCAAAACTCAAGTGAAATCGCAAATCAGTGGAGGGGAAATATTCGTGTGGATGAGAGAGTCGATTGAGACCACCCCCAGCACTTGAAGTCGACGGAAATGAAGAGATTTTGCCAAAAAACTCCATCGCATGATGACACGGCCTTCCAATCGCGATCTCTCTCGATTCAAGCTCTTATCACGCAAACCAAGGCCATCGGAGTGATTGTCTCGTCGAGCTCTTAAGCTTAGAGTCCTCACTTGCCAGAAACGATGGCCATTTGGCTGAAAAACGGGAAGGAGAGGGAGGAGGGGGTTGTTGCGCGATGGATGAAGAAGAAGAAGAAGAAGACAAGAAAAAGAAAAGAAAGGAAAAATATAGAGCTTCTAGATCATTCCAGTTCGATTCAAACCGATTTGGTCTAATTCAATGATTTGGCTCGATTTGCTTGGTTTTCGGGTTCGATTTGATTTATTTTAATTATTTTAGTTATGTTCCTGAACATTTCCTCATTTTACTCAATAATAATAAAAACAATAATAATAATGATATTTGATTTTAGGATAATTAATTTATATAATAGTCACACATATATATATAATAAACCAATAATAATAAATGATATTTGATTTTAGGATAATTAATTTTATATAATAGTCCACCACAATATTATATATTTTGATAACACACATATATATATTTATAATAGATTAGTAGCTAGAGTTCCATATTTTTTTTTCTCTCGAAAATTTTAAGTGTTCTCAAATCGAAAATTTCGATAATATATTTTTGGGCTTGGGCCCAACTCGTAAAATTTGGGCTCAAATTGAGACTGTGCTATACTTGCAGCCCACACAGTCAAAATTTCTGATTTTTGATTTAATAAAAATTCTATAAGTTTCGAAAATAAAAATTCGGGGTGTTTTAATCTCCCCCTTAAGACAATTCGTCCTTGAATTGAAATCTAGAACCCCAACTGAAACTCTTCATGGAATCAATTCAAGGGCAGTTTCGATCCTACAACAACTTCCTCCAAGATATGAGAGAGGAGTTGCAAGAAATAAAGGCTGCCTAAAGCTCTAATGCAACAAGAGCTCATTCACGTACTCCTGGCCCAAATAGATTTCAATCCCATGATGATGAGGAAATCGAAAACATTAATGTTAGTAAAGTTGATGGGGACTTAGGATCAATCAAGATGAGGATTCCAGAATTCAAGGGTAATAACAATGCTGAAGAATACCTTGAATGGGAGAGAAAAGTAGAACAAATCTTTGAATGCCATTCTTTGGATGCCAGAATTAACTATTTCACTGCGAGAAGAAATTCCACCTTGATGCTGTTGAGTTTTTCCATAGGGTTGTGATGCTAGTGTTTTGGGTCGGTATATAATTGCTATTAAAAAGGGAGAAGAAAAATGAAAATGCGATACGGCCTGTGCCACTCCCCTCACCCGGACATGAAAGATAGGGGAGATTATGAAGGAGTGTTATAATTGCAGACCCAGCCAAAAGATTTGTCTCCGATGCCTCATTATTTTTAGGGACTCTTGCACATAATAAATTTGGCAAGAATGGTTGTGAGGGAGGGGAATAGTGGGAAGACTACTTACAAGGAGATAGAGATTTGCATGGCTAAGAGCCAAAATTGAGTGAGGAAGATGAACAAATCACCATGTCACGGTTCCTTGGGGGTCTAAATAGTGATATTGCTTATGCTTTAGAGATGTATCGCTATGATACCATGGAAGAGATGGTACATATAGCCATGAAGATTGAGAGGCAGAAAAAGGGGAGATCCACCAACAAGTAGTCTAACAACACACGGGGATCTAAATGTTCCAAGGGAGGTGAAAAGAATGATTTTAGAGGTTCTAATTCCCAAAGGGCAGATTTAGCTTTAAGAGGTAAAGAGGTTGTCCAAACTTCATTGAAGGGCAACAAAGGTATTTCTAACTCTACAACCCCTTCTAGAGAAGTTAAATATTTTAAATGTTTATGAAAAAGGCATACTGCATCTCTATGTCCTAATAAAAAGAGTTATGATTGCTAAAGATGATGGGAATATTAGTTCTGAATTTAAATGTAGTGATTATGATGATATGCCTCATTTGATTGATGTTAATGATGATGATTCGGATAATTTAATACTTGCTGAACATGGTGAATCTTTAGTTGCTAAGCGTGCTTTGAATATGCATGTTAAGTAGGAAAGCCTTGAGCAACGTGAGAACATATTTCACACTAGATGTTTGATTAATGGAAAAGTGTGTACTCTATTGATGGGGGTAGTTACACACTAATGTTGCTAGTGTAAGTATGGTGAACAAACTGAATTTGGCATGTCTTAAACATCCTAAACCTTATAAGTTGCAATGGTTAAACCTTATAAGTTGCAATGGTTAAATGATTGTGGGGAGGTGAAGGTGACACGACAAGTACTTGTGCCATTTTCTATTGGGTGGTACAAAGATGAGATTTTATGTGATATAGTACCTATGCAGGCAGGCCATTTGTTATTGGATAGACCATGGCAGTATGATAAGAGAGCACTTCATGATGGGTTCCACAACCGGTATTCTTTCGTTCATAAGGGTAAAAAGGTGGTTTTTGTACCATTATCAGCTCAAGAAGTGTATGCTGATCAAAAGAAGCTATTTGAGAGAGAGAGAGAGAGAGAGAGAGAGAGAGAGAGAGAGAGGCTACGACCTTGAGGAAAAATGGGAATGAAGCTTCGGGATCGAGAGAACAAAATAGTGAAAAGAGTGAGGTTGGGGAGAAAGAGGCCACAAAAATCACAAAACAAATTAATATCCCAATTGTGAGTGAAAAACTGAGAGGGGGAAGAAAAAAACAAACTTTTAATGCAAGAGTCAGAGAGGTTAAGTGCGCTATCGCCTTAGAGCATCCCATGTTGCTTCTTAGGTATAAAGAGGTTTTATTTGCTGACACTGACATTAACCTTGACAGTTTGCCTTCTATGTTTGTTTCTATGTTGTAGGATCTATGTTTGTTTCTATGTTGTAGGAGTTTTCTCATGTCTTTCCTGATGAGTTACCTAGTGGTTTGCCACCTTTGAGAGGAATAGAACATCAGATTGACTTCATTCTTGGCTTTACCATTCCAAACAGACTAGCCTATAGAAGCAATCCGATGGAGACAAAGGAGTTGCAAAGGCAAGTCAATGAGCTTATGGAGAAAGGTTTGATGAGAGAGAGCATGAGCCCTTGTGCCGTTCCAGTGCTTCTAGTACCCAAAAAGGATGGTACATGGCGAATGTGTGTTGATTGCAGGACGGTCAGCAAAATCACTGTAAATTATAGCACCCTATCCCTAGACTTGATGACATGTTAGATGAATTACATGGGGCAACTTACTTTACTAAAATTGATTTAATGAGTGGTTGTCATCAGATTAGGATGCATCCAGGTGATGAATGGAAAACTGCTTTTAAAACTAAGTATGATTTGTATGAATGGTTAGTAATGCCTTTTGGATTGTTTAATGCACCTAGTACATTTATGAGGCTTATGAACCATGTTTTGCATGCCTTCTTAGGGAAATTTGTAGTTGTATACTTTGATGATATACTCATTTATAGCAAGTCTCTTGATGATCATATTGAGCATGTTATGCTAGTATTATAAACATTAAGGTCTGAACAATTGTATGCTAAGCTTAAAAAGTGCATTTTGTATAGATAGACTTGTGTTTCTTGGATTTGTTGTGAGTGCATAGGGTATTGAGGTAGATGAGGAGAAGGTGAAAGCTAAAGAATGGCCAACTCCCAAATCAGTTTCGAAAGTTAGAAGTTTTCATGGGTTGGCAAGTTCTTATAGAAGATTTGTACAAAATTTCTCTTCAATTGCAGCACCACTCACAGGGATAATCAAGAAGGAAGTTAGGTTCAAGTGGAGAGAAGAACAGCAGAAAGCGATTGACACGCTTAAAGGGAAGTTGACATCCGCTCCAAGGGAAGTTGACATCCGCTCCAAGGGAAGTTGACATCCGCTCCTATACTTTCTCTACCTAACTTTAAGAATACTTTTGAAATTGAGTGTGATGCTTATGGTGTAGGAATTGGGGCAGTCTTAATGCAAGAGAAGAAGCCAATTGCCTAGTTTAGTGAGAAGTTGAATGGAGCCCAACTCAATTATTCAACCTATGATGAGGAGCTATATGCCTTGGTGAGAACTCTAGATGTTTGGCAACACTACTTACTATCTAAGGAGTTTGTCATCTACACTAATCATGAGGCCCTAAAACACTTGAGGGGTCAAGGTAAACTCAATAAAAGACATGGTAAATGGGTTGAATTTATTGAATAATTTCCTTATGTGATTAAATACAAGCATGGTAAAGATAATGTTGTTGCTGATGCATTGTTAAGGAGGTATGTTCTAATTACTGCTCTTAGTTCTAAGTTGCTTAGATTTGAGTATGTTAAGGACTTGTATGTGACTGATTCTAATTTTAGCAATGTGTATGTGGCATGTGAGCATGGAGCATTTGATAGCATTTGATAAATTCTATAGACATGATGGATATTTGTTTAAGGGCAGCAAACTTTGTGTGCCTAAATGTTCTATGCGTGATTTGCTTGTGCTTGAATCTCTTTGGGGGGATTGATGGGGCATTTTGGGGTACATAACACTTATGATATGCTGAATGAACATTTTTATTAGCCTCATATAAACAATAATTTTTATTTTTCATTAAAACCACCAATGAAATAGTCATTTCGATAAAAAAAATTGTAAATTATTAAATGACTTTTTTATTAAGACAAACAATTCATTTGATGATTTTAGTGGAAATATGAGATGTGACAATTAGTCTGAAAAAAATATACAAGAGAACATTGATTTGTTAGGAATCCATTGTATTAGTAAATGGTTTCAATAAAAAATATTTATTTATTTAAAATATTTTTGTCACCAAAACATATATATTATTTGGTGCAATAAATATATAATTTAAGATCTTATATTAATATTGCACTCGCAAATGATACTTTTAAGAGACTCATGATCTCCAACCTTCTCGTGAGGTATGAGTTGGACTTGAATCTAGATTTGTTGATTAAATATCATTCTAAGAATTTCCATTGAAGCTTAAATTGAATGGATTATGAAAATATAATCACAACATACGTTTCAATTGGCCACCTTCGACTGAGAGGCATGTTAATATGATATTGTAATAATGCTAAAGGATAATATTATAATATAGATACCTAGAGTGCCTTGCACACAAAAAAAACAAGGATAATGTTGTAATGCACATAACTAGAGTGCATATAGTACAAAGAATTAAAAATTATTTATTTAATATATAGTACTCATACTAGCCCTAATTGCAGTGGATTAAAAGCTGAATTTGTTATGAATTTAAGATTTATTATACTACTTGAATTTCGAATTTTGAACTTGGCATAATAGTAATTTTCCATTTTTTCATTAAAAAATTTTTTGATATATTTTGTAGAAGTTGAAAATTTAATAGTAAAATGTTCATACTAATACGGATGGAATGATTGAATAGTTCAACTGATTTAAAACTTAGATGTAAATTTCTTTGTTTTTAAAGGGATAATGTTAATTTTGGTTCAACTAATTTAAAACTTAGATGTAAATTTCTTTGTTTTTAAAGGGATAATGTTAATTTTGGTTCAACTAATTTAAAACTTAGATGTAAATTTCTTTGTTTTTAAAGGGATAATGTTAATTTTGGTATGTTTTTAAAGGGATAATGTTAATTTTGGTTCAACTAATTTAAAACTTAGATGTAAATTTCTTTGTTTTTAAAGGGATAATGTTAATTTTGGTGCCGGTAATTTTTTTTTTTTTCTATTTTGGTGTCCGAACGGAAAATTGTAATAGTTGAATGTCTAAACTTATAATTTTTTTTAATTTAGTGTCTCATAATGATATGAACAATTGGAATATCTAATGACACTGATCGGGACACGCAAACACATATATATCCGCTTATGCAGATTGACGATTTTTACACGTAGGATGTCAACGCGTCAAAAGGGATAAAATGACCCATTTGCCCCACTTTAATATTGCTCCAAACACTAACACCAAAAAATCTAACCTAAATCGAGATTGAATGGAAAAGTCCAAAAAGCTTATACAACAAATAAGAAGAAACAAAATTCTTAAAATAAAACTATATTTTTTGTTTGTTTATATCATTAATCTTGCATTCCCTGACTTCTTTTCTTCTTTCTCTAATTGCTTTGTACTGCCCTGGACAAGCATTTCCATTTTCCTCTAAAGAGAAAAATAGAGACCAAATTATCAGAGTAGCCATGGCAGATGCAACTTTAACATCTCTGTGGGTATTTAGAGTGCCAATACTGTGCGTTTTAACCTCCATTATTGCATCAACTATAAGCCTTGAACCAAAATCATTATCAGGTCTTTTTATGTCAACAAATCTATCCACTTCTTTTATGCTAACATTTATTCTAGAAGGCACTGCATTAGGCGGCGCTCGTTACAATCCTACCACGACTGTCTCTTTATATGTCGTCGGGCTTAAACCAAGTGGATCCTTCTCTCTAACAACCATAGTAGTTCGATTTCCAGCTCAGGCAGCTGGCGGAGCTGTCGGCATCAAAACAATATTACAGGTGATGCCAAGAAAGTATAGGAATTTGCTAAAAGGTCCTTCTTTAAAAGTGGATTTACATACATGAGGATTAGCAGAAGGGATTTTGAGTTTTGGGCTTTGCTTTTCTTTGCTTTTGGTTATGGTCAAAGGACAAAGAACTTGTGGGTGAAGATTTGGATGGTGAAAGCAGCGACAGCTAGATTGGTGGTGGTCAGCGGTAAGTATACCGGGCGTTGTATGAATCCTGCAAATGCTTCTGGATGGGCTTATGTAAATAATAGCGTTGCTCTTTCAATCCCGATTTACATTAGATTTTTTGGGTTCTGGTGTTTGGAGCGATATTAAAATGGGGCAAATAGGTTATTTAGTCTTTTTGTTTTTTTTTTTCGGAAGAGATTTATTCTTTATTCTTTTTGTCTATACTGATATTCTACGTGTAAAAATTGTTAGTCTACATATCAAATTTAAATAAATTATAAATTTAAACGCTTATCACAATTTTAAAAAAATAACAATATTATTCAGTTTTATAAAGGTGAGGACGATATAATTAATTTTAGAAAAATATTAATTTTTCCTAATTAAAAAAAAAAAAAAGTTCCACTTATTTGAACCTTCCTCTTCTCCTCACACGCTTGCTTTCTTTGACATGCCTCCTTAACCCCAAAATTTCCAATGCTGTGTCTCCTCCTTCCTTTCCCTGCCCTTTCTAATTAATCCTTTTCTTTCAATCCAGACAATTTCGTCAAGATCTCAACACCCTCATCAAATTATCATCGATCAATCAATCAATTAAAATAGAATTCTAGGGTTTCTCATTTCTTCTCCTTTTCATCTAATTCCCAAAAAATTTCATATGCGACCTTCTGTTGATTGATCAAAAACCTTGCGATAACATGTACAGCAATTTCAAGGAGCAAGCAATAGAGTACGTGAGGCAAGCCGTACAAGAAGATAATGCCGGAAACTACTCGAAGGCCTTTCCTTTGTACATGAACGCTCTTGAGTACTTCAAGACTCACTTGAAGTATGAGAAGAACCCTAAGATTCGAGAAGCTATAACGCAGAAGTTCACCGAATATCTTCGGCGGGCCGAGGAGATCCGGGCTGTGCTCGATGAAGGTGGCCCAGGACCTGCTTCTAATGGAGATGCTGCTGTTGCTACTCGCGCTAAAACAAAGCCTAAAGATGGAGATGATGGTGAGGATCCGGAGCAGGCTAAATTGAGATCTGGATTGAATTCTGCAATTATTAGGGAAAAGCCTGACGTTAAGTGGAATGATGTGGCTGGACTTGAAAGCGCAAAACAGGCGTTACAGGAAGCTGTTATTTTACCTGTTAAGTTTCCCCAGTTCTTTACAGGTGATTTATTTTCTCCGTTTGTAGGGTTTAGGAATTTGTGCTTTTGTTTGCATGTTTTCTACTTGGTGTCTTGTTCCCTGGGGCAAATTGATTGGTGGCTGATGTTGGTTTGCATCGAGATTGTCATGTTCAAAGTATGTCAGACGAGAAATCATTTGTGCTATTTTATTTTTTAGTTGGTGGATAAACGAAATTCAGTTTTTGTTTGATGATAGTATTGTTGCATTGTGAGTTGGTGAATTCTCTATAAGCTGATTTAGAAGCTGAACTACGGATGAAAATTAGAATGAAGCTTAGCTAAATGGTGGCACCTATCACTTTGATGAGAAACAGTTTAGTTAGCTTCTATAAGCTGGTTAGTTTGTTTTTAAATTAAAATTGTCAAACTAGAAGTAATGAATTCTGATTAGAAGCTTAACATTGGATGCATTCTACTATGAATGAGGTTGTGGACATATGAACCTCTTTCCTAGGTCGAAGAGCGACTGTTTGCTCATGGAGGTATTGTGTTTTTCGGAATTTGGCTGTCCAAGGTTCTCCCTCGCTTGGTGAAAAATTCATTATAAAATCATAAAGGAGGATTCTTTTAGTTTTTATTTGCTATAATTTTGTTGTCCTTACATGCCACATGTGGTTACTCTTTGGAGATGGAATTCTGTAATTGTTGCAGCTATTCTATTCTTGACTCTGTTGTAGCATCTCGATGAACATTGTGAAGGCTTGATTCTGTTAACGCTGATGCTCCCTCTCACTCTTTTTTAGGGAAGAGGCGACCGTGGAGGGCTTTTCTTTTGTATGGGCCTCCTGGAACTGGAAAGTCTTACTTGGCCAAGGCAGTTGCGACTGAAGCAGACTCTACCTTCTATAGGTAAATATTCTATTTCTCAATTTTGTTCAGCTGCCAGAAGGTTATGTCTATCTGTTCTTAGTTAAGTTGTTTCTGCGTTTTGCCTACTTTGTACATGCTTTTTTGGTGAAGGAGCACTTCACTGTTTCTGTGTTGCTGCTATATGTTCCTTTTCTCCATACAAACATCTCTTTATTTTCATATATTTTTAATGAGGTCCTCTATATTTTTAATTATGCTGCAAGTTGCTGTATTTTAATTTTTTTTTTCCTACAGTATCTCTTCTTCAGACCTTGTCTCAAAGTGGATGGGTGAGAGTGAAAAGCTAGTTTCTAATCTTTTCCAAATGGCACGGGAAAGTGCTCCTTCAATTATATTCATTGATGAAATAGATTCCTTATGTGGTCAACGTGGAGAAGGCAATGAGAGTGAAGCTTCAAGACGTATCAAGACAGAACTTCTTGTGCAGATGCAGGTATATTTTTTCCCCTTTATTGGCAGGTGGGTGAAGAAGAATGTCATCATTTGTTTTGCTATGCTAATGGAAAACTCTCTGTAATTTACTATACAGTTAATTTTAACTTTTTCTAAATTCTTTGCTGTCTTCATAACATCAACTGTGTTGTTACCATGTTTCTGTGGGGAATTGAAATGGATGTCAAAGAGTCCAGTTTGGATAAGGTATTGATATTATTGATGCTGAAATAAGAGAGTTTGTAGATTCGGATTTAATTTAAATGAGATCTTATTTGTGAACCTGATCATCTTAGATTTACGATATTATGAAAAACAGCTGCCTCTTCTTGTCTTAGAATGCTTAATTGTGAGAGATGCCTTTTGAACTCCTGGTCATAATATTGCACGAGAGAGGGGGTCAAGACTCAAGAGTCAAAGCTTCAACTGGCTTGAACTTTGATTCACACATCCATGTGCACATGTAAAGTTGTAAACCATTATACATAATAGATTAAATTGGTAAACTTATTAGAAATCAAAAGTAAATAATTCTGATAAATACAAGCAAATTGAGAGATATACCTGATTAATAAAGGTTTAATTTTTTTCTGAAAAAAATATTATTTTGACTAGGGAAATAACGAAAGCATCAGATAACCTTAGATGTTAAAAGATAACATGGAGTCTTTTAGGGTATTGAGTGCACAAGATTACTTTGGAAGTTTTAAGTTCTAGACTCTAAGATTACATGCACATGCATTTTTTGTGATTTCAGCATCTCTGGTGCATATGTTTGAGCTCAAATGTTAGTTTTCTGTACCTATTGCCAAGTAGCTTCTTTCATTGTTTGGAAAGATATGGTGCAGCACTTATATTTTATTGTATATTGTGTCTAAACTCCATTCCACACTAGAACATCACCAATGCACTAGCTTTTGAGGGGGGAAAAGATAATATGATTTTTTGATTTTCATGGACTATCCTTTCCTGCAAGTGTTTGCAGAGGTTTATGTGAATGCAATCTCTTTGTAATTTTTAACCTTAATGTTATAATCATGTCTGCATGCATATGCTTGTTTCATCTAGCCCCTTTGTTTTTTCCACTCTTTCAACTAGGACTATCTCCTTCGTCCTCTTCAACTTAGAACATTGTTTTTGTATGCTACTGCCAGTTATATTTTCTTGAGATTTCTACCTACATTGTGGGCCAATAAGGATGAGAGGCTGGAGATGGCATGAGCTTCTTGCATTATTGGAAAAGATTTGCTGCAGAGCACTTAGCTTATAAAGTACATTATGTGGTGATTCCATTGCATGAAAGAAAATGACTGCTGTCCTGAATTCTTTAAATTAAATATAATATTCAATTTTGCCATGGTTATCCTGTGGTGAAAGTAACAACAGGGAATACCTGTATTTGTTTCACTTGTTCTTTGTTGCTGATAATATTGTCCTCAGTTTCCCACTCATGGTGCCTTTAGCTTGAGCTGAGTATCTAATTTGAGAAAATTTGGTGAAAGAGGTAGAATAGCTGTTATGAGGACCTAAGGGGACATTTGAAATAGGAATTACTACTCAGGAAGGCCTGATACTGCTCACAGCTTTCAAACTTCTTTAATGTTGCTAAATTTTTGGGTTAATTATAAATTTAGTGTCTCAACTTCTGAAAATTTTCTATTTTGGTGTCTCAACGGAAAACGTTTGCTATCAGGTGTTTAAACCTCGAAAATATTTGCGAAAGTTGAGACACTAAATTTATAGTTTGGTGAACGAGGTAGAGTAGTCACTGATATGAGGACCTAAAGAGACATTTGAAATAGGAATTACTACTCAGGAAGGACTGCTACTGTTCACAGCTTTCAAACTTCTTTAATGTTGCTGAAGTTTTTGCTGGTGATGCATATCTCCAAGTGTAATTTAATATATCAATGGAGGTTCAAATTCCTGGTAGCAATTATGCGGTCACTTTATTGATTTAATAAATTTACTTTAAAACAATGTGGTATTATTCTTGACCAAATTAATAAATTTACTGCATTGACCTAGATTATTGTCGATCATTCTAGATAACATGCAAGTTACTTTATTACAGTGTCTGTTTTGTATGCTCAAACAAATTGTAGAACCCTTTTTATAGCTCAAATGAATAAGGTTTGCTTCTGACTGTTGCTTCAGTTGATGTTATAGTTATGTTCTTATTGCTGCCAAGTTCCAATAGTTTTTTGTTCAAATTAAGTTTTTATATGTATGTTTTCTTTTTATTCATTGACTCCTGAATAGAGGGGATCAAATTAAAATTGGTCTAAGTTGCTTTCTTATACCTCTTTATATCTTGGGTTTTAGTTAGTCCATTGACTTGATACTGTTGATTTAAAGCTGTTTTAATTCTAATCTTGTTTTTCCTTGAATTCATGATGATGAATTTGACGAGTCTGACTGATAGATTGATGTATATTTTGCATATTTCCTTTTCGAGATCCAAGCCAACATTATTTCCTTTCTTCACATATATGTTAGGGTGTAGGAAACAATGACCAGAAAGTTCTTGTTCTTGCAGCAACCAATACACCATATGCCCTAGATCAGGTAATGACATTATAAAAAGATTGCTTTTGTTATGTGATTTCAGTCACTGGGACTATTTGGTAATTTTGCTAATCTTGGTGATTACAGGCCATCAGGCGGCGTTTTGACAAGCGCATATATATTCCTCTTCCAGATTTGAAAGCGCGTCAGCATATGTTCAAAGTATTAGCATTTGTTCTTGGAATTAGCTTTTTGTTCATCATTTATTTGGCGATGTGGCCATCTTTATTTTATTTTGCTGAGCCTCAAAGAATTCAACAGGTGCATCTCGGAGATACTCCTCACAACTTGACTGAAAGTGATTTTGAAGTATTAGCTCGCAGGACTGAGGGCTTTTCGGGTTCAGACATTGCTGTTTGTGTAAGCAAGATGCGACTTAAGATACTTCCAATTTATCAAATTTCTTATTTTCTAATTCTCTCTACGGAGAAATCTTAGGGACTAAGAAGGTTCACACGAGAGCTTTTTTGCTTATATTTTGACTTTGACAGGTCAAGGATGTCCTTTTTGAGCCGGTACGTAAAACCCAGGATGCCATGTTCTTTGTCAAGACTCCTAATGGTATGTGGGTACCATGTGGACCAAAGCAACCAGGTGCAGTCCAAATTACCATGCAGGAGCTGGCAGCACAAGGACTCGCATCCCAGGTAATGGGATTAGTGCCCCCTACCATCTAATATTTGCTGTCATTCTTCTCGATTATTTTTAGTAAAAGAAAGCTTGCTTTTATTTCTCCAACTTTCATAGTAAGAACATACACTTACGATGTTTAGAATGACAGAAGTGTATTTTCATCTTAGTATGCCTGATTATCTTTAACGTAATTGAATTCTTCATGAAGTTGATTAAATGTGTCTGCAGATCCTTCCCCCTCCCATCACAAAAACTGATTTTGACAAGGTCCTTGCAAGACAAAGGCCAACTGTGAGCAAAAGCGATCTTGAAGTTCATGAGAGATTCACGAAGGAGTTCGGAGAGGAAGGTTAATCAATATGGTGATAGGATTGACTCACGCTCTTGAGTTCAACTGCTATAATTTGTATTTTAATTTATTGCTGTTGGATCCAATGCTTTATCTTTACTTTTTCATAGGGGAAGCTGACTTCACTTTCCCTTTGTATTCGGAATCTGAGATGGAAATACTGAGTTGGATACTTGTTCAATTGCTTGTCTGAAATTGTGTAAAGAAGAGTTTTAGAAATATCATTGCCGAATGTTATATTACATCACTTGCCAGCACATTTCTTGTCCTGCCAATTAATTTTTTTTCTAACCAATTATCTAGTTTGCATTTTTTTTTTTTTTTGAGTTTCAGGTGTTCTGGAGTCATGCCTTTGTGCAAGTCCGGTTCTAGTATGGTTCTTAAGAGGAATCTGAACGGAACCAAAAATTTGGTTCCTTCATTTTTAGGAACCAGAACTGGAGCTGAAGGACTAAAGAAGTAGAATTGTACCGAACCAAATTTTCGGTACGGTTCTTCAGTTTTATGGTTCCTCGATTCGGTTTGTATCTCCCAGGAACTATGCACAACCCTAATGCATTAGTCTTTTCTTCTCCTTCTCTTTCTATGGATTCTCTTTCTCGTGTGTCAAGTGCACTCCATCCTCTGTAGGTTCTGTTAGTTGCAGCCTGGATTTTTAGTGTAGTACTTTCCCTGAAATCCATTAGTAAGGAATATTTAGCAACGCAGCAATTTCTGTGTAAGTTAGTGCTTAAGATTTGAATTCGACCCGTTGCCATGTTTAATGCAATTGTAGTGATTCTTTGTATGTTGAAGCGTACTTCTCTCTCTCTCTCTCTCTCTCTCTCTCTCTCTCCCCCATTTTATTCTTTTTCACCCAGGAAAAATGTTGAATGACTTTTTGATTGTTTTGTTACACAAATTCTTATTTCTATTGCATTTGATATTTGAATTCAGTCCTCTAGATTGTGAAGTATTCATAGACAATCAAATAGTCAACCAGAAGCTGTTGTACTTTCGGAAAATGAGACGATGGATTAGAATTTAGAACACATGATTGAAAATTTGAGAGGCAAAGAGGACATTCTTTGCTTTCCATGGCAGCGGTTTCTTTTTGTAAGACAATACAATGAATGAATACGAATGAAAATATAATAAAAAAAATGCAAGGCCAAATATGTAGTGTTTAAAAAACCAGACCGAACCAGCTGATCGGATCAATTAACTTCCGAACCAGCTGTTGGTTCGGTCTGATATGGTCTGGTTTTTGTGGTAAACCGAGCAACTGAAATTTTAAATAAAAATTTAAATTTTTTTTGCTATATAAATAGAATGGAACAAGTGATTAAGGTATACAAATAATTTTTAAAAAATTCATGAGTTCAATCCACAACTTTTTTTCTTTAAAAACTCATCTTGAAATTTATTAACTTTTTTTTTATAATAAATAAAAGGTCAAAAAATTATAAATAGATAGGTTTTTTTTTTTTTCAAAAACCAACTGTAATATGGTGTATCCAATTTTTTTAAAAAATAATTAATTTATAGTCAGTATTTATTTATTTACCATAAATTAATAAAATAATTGAAAAATATAATTAATTCTAAAATATCAAAATACATCGTAGGACACAAATGTTTTTATATTTTCTATAAATGATGAATGATTTAAAAATTATTACAATTTTAATTTATTATAACTTATATTTGATATGTATATTATTATGATGAATGTATAATATTTAGTTTAGATAACGAATAACATAAAAATTAGTAGTTATTATATTGATATTTGATGATGAATGGCTTGAAAATAATTATAGAGTTATAATTATAATAATAAATTGTTTTTTTATGGCCATATTTTATTATTTTTTATAAATAATTATAAAAAATAAACAATGAGATTGAATTTAGTTGATGGTCTAACGATGACCATGTCATTAAGCGGGTTCAACGTTTAAAAACATTGTAAATATATAAATTCACTCCTAAATTTTTTGTGAAAAAATTTTGCGGCACTTCAAATTTTATAGAGACCTATTGTGCCTCTAAAATTACAAAATTTGATAATATTGTACATCTCTTTGCATTAACAATAAACTTTTTTTAGAGTTTTTGATTTTTACTTATAAAATATTAAGATGATGTGTGGTTAGAATAATTTTTAGGATAGTAATTTTTATATTTTTAACTATTCAATGTAAAATAATTGGTACCTAAGATTCTAATACTTTAGATCTTTGAAGATTTGGATTCTCAGGCTGACTCAAGGCTCATGGTCCATGGTAATGTTACTTTCTCGATAATTTATTATAACTTAGATAAATTAAAGGTAATTTAATTTATTTACTCAATAATTTATTGTAATTTAGACAAATTGAATGATTTTCTTTAAAGGATGTGATAATTCAAATGTGATAAGTATTTAGGAACAAATGTAGCATTTGGAGTTTCTCTTTTAAAGACAAAAGGAAGGATGTTGTAGAAATAAAAGAAAACTCAAAGAAACGTTTCATTGGCAGAGAATGGGTCAGCTATTGCATTACCTAATTCCAAAAAACAGAGGAAAACTATGGTACAACCGTGCAAATCAATAGTTGATGAACAAATGTGCGTAGATGTGTTTCATAATTTTTATAGGTTTTTTTTTATCTTTTCAATAATTATTTTTTTTATCTTTTCAATATTCATATATATCTCTTTCAAAAAAAAAAAAAAAAAATCAATAGTTGATGACAAATGTGCGTAGATGTGTTTCAAATAATTTTTATAGGTTTTTTTTTATCTTTTCAATATTATTTTTTTTTATCTTTTCAATATTCATATATATCTCTTTCAAAAAAAAAAAAAAAAAAAAAACAGTCATACATATCTAACTTAATAAGTTTTAGATATTTAAATCTAGGTAATATACTCAAACTACAGTATCATTATTTTACTTTTCATTTTTCATTAATTCTTTTGTCAGTAAGCAATCACTATCCATCATATACAAAAGATAAAAATAAAAAAAATAATTTATTATTTATGAAATTCATAAATGTGATAAGTATTTGAAAATGGAGAGCGTAATGAAAGATGTACCTTCTAATTTTATAATTAAAAAGACATGATTATTTTTAAAACAAATATGTATAAAGTAAAACAAAAAGAAATTGAAATATATACAAAAAGAATAATAAAATAATTGTAATATGTATATCTCACGTAAGGACAAAGGTAAAACATGTTAAAGTGAGATACCATATATATATATACCATATACTATTAATATAATACTATATATATATTATATATATAATATATATATACAGACTACACATTAGTTTTATGAGAACTTGTAATAATTTCATTAAAGATATATATACAGACACACATAATGAGAACTTGTAATATTTCATTAAGAGATTGTAGAATCTAGATAGTTTATTACAATTAATATTAATAATTAAATCAAATTATTTTGTTTATCTTATACATAATTTTTATTTATTTCCTCTTGCTTTTGCTTTATGAAAATATGCATGCAACATTATATATATTGTAAATATGGGAGAAAATCCCACTCTCATTTCACTTCAGGATCTGTGATCAAAGATAACCATTACATACTTTCTTCAGTCACCGGAAGGCAAGGCTCCAATTTATATTTCTTCTTCTTCTTCATGTTAATTTGTTCTCATTTGCTCATTTTACATATTAATTTAATAGTAAATTATTATTTTTTCTGTATATTATACCTAAATATACTAGCTAGTCAGGATCGATGAATTATATAATTAAATTCTAAAAATAAGAAGTTTTTATTAATATATTTAATTATATAGGGGACTAAATAAATGTATGATTACACGAGCAAGCTCAAAGACTTGCAGGTACGTACATTGTGTTTCAAATTTCAATAAATGTATGATTTTGCAAAATTCTTCTTTTAATATAACTGAGTTTATTTGCAGAAAGCTATTTAGTAGTTTCTGTGTTTGAAAGTAGAAAAAATAAGCTTCACACTACACATTCATGGAAATTTCTTGGAGTAAACTCTCTTAGTGAATATTATAAACAAGTGCTTGTGGTCCCATCTACATCAAACATTATTGTTGGTGTCATTAATACAGGTAATTACATAGCGGACCCTAACTAGTTTGGGATTAAGGCTAATTAGTAATTCTTGTTGTAGGCTCCAACTTGGGTCGAACTCACAATCTCACAATTCTAGTAGGGATTATAGTATTGGTTAATTAATTAAGCTTCAATTGATTTTGCAGCAGTTTGGCCTGAGTCTCTTCAATGATAGAGGATTAGTGCTGGTGATTTTCTAGTAATGGAGAAGATGAAGATGAAGATGAAGAGAGAATACTTGGGTTTCATTACTTACTAAAAATCTGCAGTACATGCAAAATATATAGATGAGACTACAACTACTTGGGACCTTAGGGACAAGATTTAAAATCAAACTTGGGTCCAAAGCTAAAGCAAAAACATGATTACATCAGCAAAAACATAAAATATAAAATATAGTAAGTTGGAGTGTGTAGCAATTGTAGCAATTCAGCACTCCTCCTCAATACTTTTGCTAAATACTCCATGTAATGTTAATTATCCCTTTAATATGTAAGTTTTAATATTTTAATTTGTGTAGCTCTTGTGCATTTTCTTTTTGTTAATTATAGCTTGGGACTTTTAGATTTTACTCATAAACAACTTTCACTACGACTGGGCTAGTTCATTGTTCTTTCTTTTAGTTAGATTTTAGTTTCATAGACAAATGTGAATAACCTTTTAAGATAAGAGAAAAAATGTTACTATATGTAATGATATCTCACTTTTAACATTGCTATCTCAATAATTGTAGCATGCTTCTAAGAACTTCAAACTTAGCTTTAGAAACAACTTTTATGAGTATATCAGCAACTTGCTCTTCACTTCTGCAGTAAACTAAGGAAACTTCACCTGCTCTTTCAAATTCTCTTATAAAATGGTATTTCACTTGAATGTGCTTGGTCCTTTTATGGCTGATTGGGTTCTTGGCTATTGCAATGGCTGATTGATTCTCACACATAATCTCAGTAGCACCTTCTACCTACCACCCTATATCTTCCAAAATCTTCCCAAGCCAAATGGCTTGATTCACAGCAGCTGAGACTACAATATACTCGGCTTTTTCTGTAGATTAAGCCACCGTTTCTTGCTTCTTAAAGAGCCATGAAAACACACCTGAACCCAAAGTGAAAACATAACCCAAAGTGCTCTTCATGTCATCACGAAGGCAGCCCAGTTTTTGTCAGTACATGCAACAAAATGAGGGTTATTTGTGCTAGAAAACCACACTCCATAATCGCTTGTTCCTCTTATGTATCTGAGGACATGTTTGGCAGGTCCAAAGTGAATTTCACTTGGTGAATTCATGAAGCGGGACAACAAACTCATAGTAAACATCAAATCAGGCCTTGTAACCATAAGATACAATAGTTTCCCAAACAAGCTTCTATACTTCTTTTCATCAACCTTTTTAGCATCATCAAACATTTGATAACTTCAAATTCAATACAAGAGGAGTTGAAACTGATTTACAACTCTCCATATTGAACTTCTTCAAAATATATTCCGCATATTTTTCTTGCGAAATAAAAATTCCCTTCTCACTTTTAGTGATTTCCATTCCAAGAAAATAATTAATCAACCTCAAATCAGTCATCTCAAACACATTCTTCATATCTTGCTTGAAGTCTTCAATCATCTTGAAGCTATTTTCAGTCACCAATAAATCATCAACATAAAGTGAGACAATCAAAATTTCAGAATTACCTTGTCTTTTGATGTACAAGGTGTGCCCACTTTCACTTCTTTGATTCTTGTTGGCTGAAATACTGGTCTATTGTTGTATACCAAGCTCTTGGTGCTTGTTTCAATCCATAGAGGGTTTTACTAAGCTTGCAAATATGATCTTCTTTTCCATCCTTCACAAATCTTTTCGGTTGCTCTACATACACCTTTTCTTGAAGATAACCATTCAAGAAGGCTGATTTAACATCAAGTTGATGAATTTTCCATTTCCTTTGAGCCGCTAAAGTAATAACCAATCTAATTATATCAAGCCTTGCAACTGGGGCAAACGTGTCGGTGTAGTCAACTCCAAGTTCTTGTGAATACCCCTTCGCTACAAGTCTTGCTTTGTGTTTATTGATTGTGCCATCTGGATTGAATTTAGCCCTGTAAATCCACTTTAGAATCTTCTTATCTTTAGGTTTAGGAATTAATTCCCAAGTTTGATTTTTATTAACCATCTAAATCTCCTCCTCCATTGTTGATTGCCACTCCACAAATTTTGATGCTTACCAAAATTTTCAGGTTCAATAATAGCTAAGCTGCAACTTTAAATGTCTGCGAGTGACCTAGTTTTTCTTTCCGGTGCATCTGCAGTAGGATCATCATTATTAGAGTTGAAATTTGATCTAGACCCATTTTGACTTTGATCTTGACAAGGCTGACTTGCTCCATCTTTCTTCTCTTCCTTTTATTCTTCCCAATTCCATATCGACTTTTCATCCACTTCCACATCTCTACTCACAATAACATTCTCAGTTTGCAAATTGAAGATTCTATAGCCTTTTGATCGTGGACTATAGCCCAAGAATATGTCCTCTGTTTTTGCTTCAAGTTTATGTCTTTTTACTTCTGGTACATGAAAATAGCATAGGGAACCAATCACTTTAAGTACTTAGCTATGGACTTATGTCTGCTCGTTGCTTCAATGGGAGTAGAGAATTTTAATGCTCTTGTAGGTAACCTGTTAAGCAAGTATATTATTGTACAAACGGCTTCAACCCAGAATTTTTGACGCAATTTCTTCTCCTCTAACATGCTTGCCATTTCCATGACTGTTCTGTTCTTCCTTTCGGAGACACCATTTTGTTGAGGAATATATATATATATATATATATATGACTGTGTTCTGGTTCTTTGCCTTTCGGAGACAACCATTTTGTTGAGGAATATATTATATATATATATATATATATTATTCCTTAAGCAAGAAAAAAAAAAAAAAAAAAAAAAAAAATCAAATTGCTGATGTGGCACTCTCCTTTCTCAGAATTCTATTTTTCCTTTAGAAATTTTTGGGTTTTTTCTTTTTTTTCTTTATTTTTTTTTGATTGGATATATATATTCTTCTCTCCAAATAGATATATACCATGTTCGAATTTTTAAATTTTATTTTATTTTACTATAATTTGATTGGACTTAATATTCTTATTTAATAGATAAATACATAATTACGTAGTTTGAAATTTTTGAATTTTAGATAAATAAACAGTTTGAAATTTTTGAAATTTTCATTATCTATATCTGCATATTTATTTAATTTTAATCTATATATTTTAAATTGTCCATAAACTTTAGAATATATTCCAATTGAGGGATACTACAGCAGAACATCCATCCTCAGTAATCAGTATTACAGTTTTTATATAATACTGCACTTGAGTCTCTGCATATCGCATATTCACACTTCCTTTTATTTGTTTATTTATACCTTCATATTTTTATAACCTTTGTCATACATGTGCAAGATATGGAGAAGAATCTGAACCATGAAAACAGATTGATATTCAATCATTCATGACTCATTTCAAACATAGTATGAAGTACTTATCATTGTAGCTAAATGAAGATAA
>NW_023591030.1:227030-275590 GCF_014843425.1 Jatropha curcas | reverse complement strand
TTAATGACTTCAATACAAAATTTTCTTTTAATGTAATTTTTGTTTAACAGTTACTCAAACAATAATATTAAAGATAAAAGAAATAGTGGCATAAATTTCTAAACATTGAACCATGTAACTTACCAAACAAATTACATATCAGACTTCACTCTTCAGTAGAACTTGAAAGGGACTCATTGCTTAACAATGATAATTTCTTCTCTTTCAATTGAAACAAGAAGGAAAAAAAAAAAACAACAACTAATCACTAATCCCCACACAAACACATAGCTGCACGCTTCGGAGTTTCAATTTCTTACACTCTTCACAGTCTTTTTAATGGCGATGAAGCATAGAAAACTCTTTCCAGCTTTAACAGCAACAAACCAAACAACAGACTGTCCAGATTTCTGCGACCCAGCCTGCCCTTATAACTGCTATCCTTATGCTGATTATTATTTCTTGCCGCCTCCGCCTCCGCCTCCTCCTTCTACTCTTATACCTCCGGAGCATCGCATATCACCATATGTAATCGTTATAGTTTCTTTACTAGCTAGCTTCTTTCTGTTTGTTAGTTATTATGTTATTATAGCTAAGTCTTGCCCTAGTTGGTTTTTTTCAAGAAATAACCAAAACCCTGGAGCTGAAGAAGATGATAATATAGATGAAGAGCTTCTTGATGAGAACCAAATTGATCATCCTATCTGGTTTATTACTACTTCAGGTTTGCAGCAGTCGATTATTAATTCAATTACAGTTTGTAAGTACAAGAAAGGTGAAGGTTTAATTGAAGGAACGGAATGTTCTGTCTGCTTAAGTGAGTTTCAACAAGATGAGACACTCAGGCTATTGCCTAAATGTAGCCATGCTTTTCACATTTCTTGTATTGATACTTGGTTAAGGTCTCATACTAATTGCCCTCTATGCCGTGCCCATATTGTCAATGACTCTGTAATTACTCCTCTGGTTTCAGTTAATCAGAATTCTGATAATTCCAATCAAACTGTTAGTATCCAGATGGATGATACTGAAATTGAAGGTGAATTAGGTAATATTCAAGAAAGAAATGAAGTTTGTGAAATCAGAGAAGAAACAGAGGAGGGAACTGAAGGAGTAAATGTTGGTAATGGAAGAACGTTGAAAGAGGATTCAATTTGTGGTATTCAGCCAATGAGAAGGTCTGCATCAATGGATTCTTTTGAAGGTGGGACTATTTGCGCCGTTGAATTACAGGAAAGTTCAGTTAATGAAATTGAAAAAACAGAGCATTCTTGTTCTCATCCAGGCATTGTTTCAAACAGACATGGTGGTTCTTCAATTGCACAATATTTGCATAAAGGTCCTGTTCCTATGAAAAGATCATTTTCATGTGGTGGTAGATTTTTCTCATCAAGACAAATCAGAAACTTGAATTCGATTCTACCATTGTAAAGAATCAACTTGCTCTTTTTTGGTACATAGTATTGCAAGAGATACCTGCATACTGAGGCTTAGCACAAAGCCATGCACGGGATGTGCTAAAGAAAATGAGAAAAAAGAGTTAAGTTAGAAGGAATAACATGTTTTTCAAGTTCCATATCACAAAAAAATTGTGATTGAGCTGATGCCTTAAAGGAGAAGGTATTGTTTCCACCATTGTCAACGACACATTGTTCTATTATTTTTCTTTTTAAATTTCGATGTGTGAAAAATGTTTCTGCATAAATGAACCATATATTTGGTCTTATGATTTTCATTTCTTTTCTTTTCTTTTGATTCTTTTTTTTGTTTTTGTTTTTGGGCAACAATGGAGGTGTTAATCAAGTTATTTAATTAATAATTCTTGCCTAACAAAATTGTAAATTTTATGAAAAAAAGAATTGAAATGCAATTGTTTATGAACCAGAAAATAGGCAACATTATTGAACAAAAGGAAATGGAAAAATGTTGAACAATAGGAGTCCATATACAGTGAAAAATGTTTGAACTGTGATTTTTTTTTTTTTTTTTATTTTTTTTTTTTTTTTAGTTCTCTAATATTTAAATTTATGTTTTAGCCACCCAAAATTAGAAGTCTAAATGTGTTACTGTCTGATACCTCCCAACCACACCTTATTAATTGCATATTTATTTATTTTTTGATGGGGATTAATTACATATTTATTTAATTATTATTGATTTGCCTTTCCATATAGGATATCTTTATTATATAAATTTCGTGTAATATATATAGAACTATAGCTTCATTTTAATGTTTGTTTTTTTGAAGTTTAAATTGTAATTAAGATGGTGTTGAAAAAAGAATGCATTACTTCAAGCATCCAAAACAGTATATTATACTCTTATTATTATTTATTTATTTATTATTATTGTTGTTTGATTGCTATTTCTTTCGAGTTAAAAGAAAAGACCTATTCAACGGTGAGAATTATTTTTACCGTGAAGTTCATATATTCTCCCAATCTATTGGACCGGATATGCATTCAAAAAAAAAAAAAAAAAAAAAAAAAAAAAAAAAAAAAAAAAAAAAAAAAAAAAAAAAAGAAATCTCACGTAACCATTTGAAAAACTACATGCTCCCGATCATAATTGCACTCAATGTATGTGTTAGCTTCAACTATTTCAACTACCAAATGTTGTTGGATTCTAGCGCAAGAAAGACACTTTAATGTCTTTTTTTTTTTCTTTTCAAAGTAATGTCTAGTTTGTCTTGAGGAAATACTGAAAGTGGGTGGAAATGAAATTAATTAATGACCTTTCATTGTTTTTTACTATTAAAAAATAAATTAGAAAAAAAAAGAGAGAAATTAAGGGAAATTTATACTTTAAATTTCTCGCTAGAGTCACTTTTTATTCACTTCCATTTTGAAAAAAAAAGGGTAAAAAAAGAGAGAAAATAAGGGGAATAAGTTTAGTAAAATGTTTATTTTCTAATATACGTTCTCACAGTCAAATAAATTATTCGATAATGTTAAATATGTATTCAATTTCCTTCTTAATCAAACGTACAAATAGAAACAAAATGACGAATATAGTCATATTTAGTGTAAGTGCATAATATTATTTTACTATTAATATATTAATTTTTAAATAATTCACAATGGTTAGTCTGTTATTTTTTACTAACAAAAAAAATTAGATTATCAAAATAGATTAGTGAATTGTACTTATGTCAAGTCAACCTGATAGTTTCACGAGTCAATCCCTCACACGATTCGTTTTAATTCATATCATAAACGAATCGATTCATTTATTATATGTTGGGCCCAAATTAAAAAGTTAAACTTGACTTGAGCCCAATGTCAATTCTATACTAATGGGTTGGTCTTTCGCTCTTCCTCCTCCTAGCTTGGTAGGATGTTAGGTCCACGATCAAAAACTCCTTAAGCCTATGTTATAATGAGCTAAGTTAAGGTAATCAATGTTTAGCCCTGATTTTATTTTATTTTATTTTATTAGGACACACGTTTGTTAAACATATAACAATTTTATTTTTTCAAAGTTTAATTTACTTTCATAATAATTAATTTACATACGTTTTAAATGAAAATAAATATAAAATGCATTTTATTTCCAAATGACCTTTAAATTAGAACAATTGATAAATAAACCTCATATTTAGTGATATATTTCATTTTATGATACTATTACATCAAAACTCTATGCTATTTTTAGAAATTTTATTTATAAAATTTATCATTTTTGATAAAATATCAGCATGACTACAATCAATTTCATGTGCTTAAAAATAAATATTTTCATGGTCTAAAATCTCATTATAGATATTTTAAAGGCTCAATATATAAATTTGCACATGAATTTTTTATAAGAATATTTTATGGTACACTCAATTTTTACTTTAACAGTTTTAACTATAAAATTAAAATTGTTAAACACTTTATTTTACCCATTGGAAACATCAGGTTATAAAATCGGATTGATTAAATACTTATTAGATATTAAAAAAATATATGTAAATTATTATTCTAAAAGTTATATTAACTATATATCAAATCTTACTTTATATATAAAAATCAAAAATTTTAAAAATTATTATTTTTAAAATTGAAAGTGCTACAAAATTTATTTATCAAAATTCACTGTAATCCGCTATATTTTAATCTTAACCGCTTTGAAAAGTAATTTTAATAAATAAAATTTATTGAATATTTGCAAAATAATTTTACATTTCGCGAAGAATTTAATAAATTTTTATGCTTTGAATTTTTAACTGTATGAGCAATAGAACCTACACTATGCGACAGGCTCATATCTATTTCTGTTCATACCTTTTTTTTTTTTTTTTTTTTTTTTTTTTTTTTTTTTCCTAATTACAGTACATGAAATATCAATTAAATAATTTGGAATTAAGTAGTATATCATATACAGTATTATATTATAATATATATGTAACCAGACAAAGGAAATCCCATAAAATATGTGTAAAAAAGAATCTTGAATACTTATTGCAAAGAAAATACAATTGGAATATGCTGGAGATACGATTTAGATAGACTGCTTGTGCATAGAGGTTTCTTTATTACGATGCATATGCATAGATAAAAGGGATCTGGGGAAATCCTACCTTCAATCTGAACTAATCATAATTATCGCAGAATTAATATTTCTTAAGTACACGATTTTGATTGTTTAACATGACTATTATCTGTACTAGATTTGAATTTCGAAAAGAATTGACCATTCTTTCTTTCACATGTCTCCTTCTTCCTGGAGCAAGTCATAGTTTTTTTTTTTTTTTTTTATGCTCACAAAAGTAATAGAAGAAAAAGGATAAACATGCTAATAGTCATTTAACAAGTTCATATTTAAAGAACAAAAACTAAATGGATAACTTGTAAATAATTTACTAAAACATTATAATTATGCACCCACAAAGTAAATTTAGTTATCTATTTAGTGTAAGTTTATAGTATTATATTTAGGTCCCTCTTATATAAATAAATAAATAAATAAAAGTTTGACAATTTGTCTGCTGTTTGATGGTTCCCTAATTTCTAATTATTAATGAACTCTGTAAACAAAGGACGTTTTGGTCTTTGTTAGTTCTTTCTTTCTTCTTTGGGTGGATTCTGTTTTGTCTACTGTTGTATTTTCATAAACATGATTGTTTGATTTTAATTTATGATTATGGTAATAATCTCAGCTATAATTAACAAAACAAAATAGCCAAAATGATGTGGAATAATCGTACGTCTTCGTGCGGCTAGTATTGTTTTCACGTCCACAATGATTCTTAATTATTTCCTTTACGAAACTTGCTCAATCCATTGTCTCTATCCAACTAAATTTAATTTTATTAGTATTCTGAAAAGTATCCCATACTTCAAATTTTTTTTTGATAAAAGACTAATTTCATTTCAAAGTTTCCATAAGTGTGTTTTCACAGTCATTTTAAAGCTCCTGACTCTTCGGTAACAACTTTTCAATTAACTTTTAGTTTCAGTAATATACATTTTAAATTAAACAATTATTTTTACCGGATATTTTGTCGTATAAACAGTTAACAAGCTAACAATTAGAACAATAAATTCTATTAAAACGGTTGATATTGCATAACAAACCATATAATTTGTGAATGCAATGAAATTGTCCGTTAAATTCAAGTGTGCCTTGCTGTTATTATTAATAATAGTGCAATAACATTGGGTGCGAGACCCACAAAAGCTAAAGAATGCATCAATCGAAAGCCTTTGCATTTTTTCCCTGAAAGGGGAACAAAAGAAATCCAAGGGATATTTGGTGTACGAATTTATATGGATAGGATATATATAAGATAAAAAGCAATTACTGTGTGCATGTATGATTCATTCACATACTGAAATTCACTGATAAATATTTCTCTATGCATGTTGTGTCAAAACTATGAAGCAGAAGCAAGAGGAGTCTTTTTTAAGAAAGTTCGTCAAAATAATCATTTCTTAATTTGAAGAAGAACGCTGCAATTTTTCTGCTGCTGTTAATAAGTCAGACTCTTTTCACAGACTGTTTCTCCACAGTAATAGGATTAGAGATTCTGTCATCTTCCTTGATAGGGACCCAGCCATGACCCAGATTATTACCATCTCGAATATAATAGAATTCTAACAAGCTACATCATTAAGATTCTATGTCAGGACATGCTCATCATCATTCTTCTATAAGAAAAACTACAGTTATTTCCTTTTTGTCTACCAACTAATTAATTAAAACTTTTTTTTCAGCTATATCATGATCACGAAATCTTGAACAGAAAGACTATTTATTTTTTATTTAACGTAAAACAATATTACATGCCAAGTTTCTTAAACCATCTACTCAATCATCTCATTCTATTAAAAAATAAGATTAGTTTTGCTAGAATTAGAGAATTCAATTCATATATCAAAAAAATGAATTTGTGTATTCTATATACGAGGGTGAGTTTCAATTCTTATTTCCATAATTAATGCTGATACAATTAGAAATATTTCATTAAAATAATACCAATAATATATTGGTTGGAGTGATAAGCGGACTCAATTCGTAAAACGCATCTTACTAGAAGAGAAAAAACATTTACGTTCTACGGACCCCGAGGAGATTACAACTTCTAGTTATAAAAAAAGAAACACAAATTCTAATATAAAATTCTAGAACTAATATGATTTTGAGCAGGAATTATGTATATGTGTGTTCCAAGTAATTAGTAATATATAGAAATACATATAGATACGATTTGGCAGCATTCTCCATATATAAAGCAAGCAAGGGACATGATGGCTTTCTTTTTACTATACATTTCTTTTCCAAGAGGACAAGAGAAGCATATTTGGTGGATGGTTTGTTAGCATGTGTGAATGTGATTACAGGGGAGACAAAGAGAAAGAGAGTGAGGAATATACATAATGTTGTGTGTAGGTAATCATCAAAAAGCTCTGTTCATCTAACAAAAGCAAGACCGTGGAATTCTATGATAAGAAATGTGACACTCCCGTCACTTTATTTCAAATATCTCATAGATAAAAAAGTTAACCTCACTCTCCCATTATTGTTAAAAGAAGAATAAGTTAACGAAATTTTTAGAAATCTGAAGACACATTTTCAAGAAAGGAGCACGCAAAATAGCAGCTAGCGACGAAGTTAAAGGAGCTTTTTGAATCTTCCAGGAAGCAGCATTCAAAAAGGGAGTGTTTATGCTCTTATCTTATCCATAATAATCAAGGTTAATTTGTCATTATTGCTAATTAATAAAATATAAAAGCTGCTTTCGCTTTTAAAAAGAAAAACTTAAGTGAGCCAATGATTGATATTGATATTGATATCCACTTATGATTCAGCCAGTAAACTATTAATTACTTGTTTGATAAGGAGTATTAATTATTTTTTTTTTCAAATTTTACTTTTATTTGTACTAAGCACAGTGATAATTATTGTTTACAATTTTCTAAAACCTACTTTATTTCTTCTCTATTTCTCCCTTTTAATTTTAATGGTAGCAAGTTGATAAAAAAGCATTGAGATTTGAGTAATTAGGTGAGCTAAATAGCAATTTAAGTCAAATTAAGAAGTATTTGAAATTCGCTTTTAACCCTCAATTTTAACTCTTTTACCTTTTAGATTGAATTTTAAAACTCTTTAGTCTTTAGTACAAAACACCAAAAAACTAAAAATTTACTTTTAAGTTATGAAACTTAAAATTTGAATTTTATGTTGACTGCAGATTTCTGTTTCAACTAATTGAAGGTTTGCAAGGTTGTCTTGTACCTAAATTACATTGCATACAGTTGGCAGATTTTGTATTCCAGTAAGTGCATAATTGAACTAAAGAAGGAATAAAAAGGTTGTACTTTTCTTCTTCTTCTTCTCCTTTTTTTTCAGCTTCTGCTTCTTCTTTATTTATTTTTTTTTCATTTCGGAAATCTTACCCGCAGACAATTTTTGGCATTATACAAAATACATACTGGTATTAAAAAAAATAAATAGAAAATAATAATTATTACATAAATTGATACAGGTAAATGGGCCCTCAAGGCCCATTCAAATCATTTCAATGGTTGAATCTAAACTTATGTGTTTCCTACGTACATATGATATTATATCAAATTGCATGGCAAAGGATTCTATTATATATGCTTACATGCTGCATTTGAAAGCTTATTAATTTATCAATAAATCTAGATAAAAAAATGAGTAATTAATTAATATGAAAGGCAAAACGTATAATTAATACACAAATTTTGATGAAGGAGACAAATGACTTATAATTAGATGGATTAATTAGGAATTGATTCGATTAATCATGGAATTAGGAGATGCTCCAAGCGCTAATGGACATTCTTCTCTAATTTCAAGACATGAAGAATTTCATAGCTTAAAGAGATTCCTTGACGGTACTTGGCTTCTTACTCATCTTATTTTATATACAATATAATAAAATAATATCATTTAATTGAAGTTGTTTATGTTTTTGTCTTACGTTCTTCTAAAGTTAATTTATGTCAGGCATTTTTATTACACCATGCCTATACCAAACAACACAGTGACACAACCTCCATGACTTTAAGTAATGCAAAAAGAAAAAAAAAAAGGGGTTCTGCACAAAATTAATTGTAGAAGAAGACTAATTAAGGCAGCAAAAACAAAGAATTAAGGGGGGAAAAGCTTAAATTCATTATGAGAGGTAATTAAACAACCCCAGTTACAAAAGAAAACCAAATTAGGGTTTTAGAATTGAAAATTTCAGCTGAAAGCAGACTCTTCTTCATGAAATGTGTGTAGCATTTGATTAACAGCAGCTGCGATTTCATCCACAGTGTTCAGATGGCATCCTTCCTCAACCTGTTTCAATATGATTAAATTTAGATAAATAGAAATTAGTTCAATGAGAAATTAATTATATATTAATTAAAACCCGATCGATTATTAAATATGAACATGGAAAATGTTTCCCAAAAAGAAATAGAAAAAGGCAATTTGATAAGAAATTAAAACGGGAGAAAAAATAATAATAAAAAGAAATTGATTGATTTGACTATATCAACTTACCTTAACACTAACTGAATAGAGCACCAATTGATCAACAGCAGTGACATTGAGGTGAAGAACACTGAGTCTAAGGCCCTGTAAGCCTGCCACCATCTTCAAGAGCTGTCTAGGTCTTTTCTTCGAAAGTATTTTAAGATTGGCATGGCTTTCCACCATAGTAACTTCTATGTCTGCAACTGCAGCCGCCCATTGATTTTGATCCGCCACTGATTCCTCCGCCGTGGCCGGACTTGCTCTTGTTGAGTACTGTGGGAAGGTGAAGAACTCTGCAAATGGTGAAGATAAAGCATTGACGTCAGCAGCAGCCGTTTGTTGTTGCTTGCTCTTTTTGTGGGCCTCCATTGTCTGTAACAGCTGCTCTAGCTCCTTCACAAAATTAATGGCTCCTCCAATTATAGATGCTTGGTCACCCTGCAGCCATGGAAGCTAATTAATATTTTTAATTCAAAAAAAAAATCTAAATTTACTGCAACTGGGTCTAACTCGAAACTTTGTAACTGGAGGACGAAAAACAGAGGAATAGGAAGTTACCCTTTGAACATAAGAAGGTGGCATAAGAGACCTAAGCACGGCAAGATACTCATTCATCTGCTTCCTCCGGTTGCGTTCAACGGCAATGTGAGTCATTCTCTGGTTCTCAATTTCCTCTTTGTTTTTAGTGCTCTTAGTTCGTCTTCGCTTTCGCCGGCCAGTGGTGGCTGCCGGTGTTTCCAATGATGGATGATGGAGAACTCCAGCACTAGTAGGAGGAAAGGGTTGATCAACGGCGCAAGTCTCAGGTGAAGAAGAATTAGGATCCCATTCTTTTGCATGTCGATGAATCATAGAAGGAGATGAAGAAGAATCCCAATTAGCTTGCAAACTCTGTTGCCCTATATTGTTACCATTGTCAAGAATCCCAAGAAAAGCTATATCTTGATTTTCTTGAAAGTCATCAAAACCATTAGGATAGCCAACCCAAGCTCCTCCAGTACTGTAACAATCTTTGTAGACATAACCAAATGGGTCTTGTGGATACACAACAGCTTCAAGTGCCATATCTAAAAGAAAAGTTGACAGAAAAAGAAAAAGAAAAAAGATTCTTGAAAGAAAGAAAGAAAGAAAGCTAAAATGACTGAAGATGATAGGCAGCAAGTGTTTGTTTCCTTTCAAGAAAACTCAAAAGAAAACAGAATAAGCCTAAGTACTAGAAACCAAAAGGCCAAACAAAGTTGCCTTTTTATCTCCTTCCTATGAAGAGAAAAGCCTCATGACTTTAAACTTTAAAGACGTTTAATCGAAAACCCTAATATGGCTACAGCGTGTTGCACGTGAGATTGCATCGTAGACCAGTCACTCCTCATGGAGAGAGAGAGAGAGAGCAGATTCTTTTTTTCGCTCTTACAGGAGATTGCGAAATGCAAGAACAAGAAGCTTCAACATGGATATATATTATAGGCGAAAAATAAAAGATAAATAAGAAAACAAAATTTTATTTTTTAAAAAATTTTCTTGTGGGTCCAAAAGCATATCCTATTTCGTGAATAGAGAGCATCATTATTGTTACAAGGACGGTCTTCTCCTTTGAAAAATCTGTATTTTTGCAATTAGAGAAAGGTTAATCTGGTCCTTCGAAATAGGATTATAATTTAATATTATTTAGAAAAAGTAGAAGTGTCTAATTAGATGTGACGATAGTTTGTTTCATTTGGTAATAATACGGTCGGACACTCGGACATGAAAAAGAGAAAGATGCCGAAAAGCTGATAATTACCAGAGTTCTGATCAAAGATCTATAAAAAAAAATTAATATTATTAATCATCTAAATTAAAAAAAAAAAAAATGAAGATGAAAAAATTGAAAATGGTGTAATAGTCAGTCTAGTTCTTCTGGGGGTCCGGAGAAATGCAGAGGAATCCATGTGAGATGTGACCACACAAAGAGCCGCTCTGTAATCATCTACATTCTAGTCTATTCTATAGCTAGTGTACGTGTTTGGCGTTCTCATCTTCCTTTCCCAATGTATTATAGTGTCAAAACGGGATGATGTGTAGAGTTACGTACCAACTCAGTCAACAATTAATGTGATTACACTGAGTATGAAAATGATATATTTAATAACTGTATCAAATATTTAAATAATATGATATTAGAATTAAATTAATGACATAAATATGATATACATAGTTCATGTAATTAAAAGAATTGAATATAAAGTAAAAAATTTAATCAAAATAAAATGAATCGTATACGATTTAAAAAAATTCAACGCCCATAACTCACTTAGTATACATATTATATGAAATTAACATTTTATCTTTAATTAAATAGGTTAAATAAATTACGCGAGTCAATCCATAATATGACCTGATTATACTCTTAGGCATTTATAACACGAATCTATTTAAATTCAATTGTAATATAATTAATTTTCATTTTAGGCGAATCATGTTCGTGTATTATTATCTATCTTAACACCTCTAATATTACTTTTTTTTTAAGTATTAATTTAGCTTGCATAAATTTAGAAAGTTATTATTTATTTTAAGGTTTGATTTAGTTAATAAATTTACTTTTATAAAAAATTAAATAATTCTTATTATTTGTTTTCTTAACAATTATTTTGTTAAATGAATAAAAAATCGGATGCTCTGAGATATATATTAAGTTATTATTAATTATTCACATGTAAATATAATTCATCATATCTCTTTTCTTTTATTAATTTACTTTTTTAATAAAAATTTGAATTGACCATTAATTTTTTTGAATTTATCCACTTAATTTTTCATTAAAAAATAAAATTTTAAATAATTAAAATATTTTTTATGTGATTAAAAATATTTTTATCAGGTGTTCAAAACTTAAAATGGCTGCTGTTGAAAAAATTTATCCAAATACCATTCTAATCCGAGGACAGAAATACGTATCCAAATAAAAAAATAAAAAAATAAAAACCTATTATAAAATTTAACGATTTTTATGATTTTTTTTTTATTTGCGATAATTAATAATATTAACACGAGTCAATAAGACATTAATTCTCTAGGGTTTCCCCCCTTCTTTCTTGGGTTCGAATTCCATGGATTATATAATATTTTTGGCTGTTGTAAGAAATGAGCCATTCCATGCAATAAGGTATTTTTATTTTCAGAAAAGAAGAAAAATCCATACCCAACTGGCATTCCTTTGAATGTATCAACAAAATTGTAGTTTATGAGATTCCTTGACTCGTTAAGCTCTTAACAACAAGCAATTTGGGAATTGTTATTGCTCTAATATCCAGTCGTTTTCTTCCCCAAGATCTTCCATACATTTATATGTATTTCAAAACTATCAAGTTGGTTGTTGAGAGAGCTATACATACTCTACTTCTTACCTACTTAATTTTTTTTTTCTTACTCTGTATTTTCATATACTATTCCTTATTTAGTAATTTACCATGATTGATACGATAATGCATCAAGGACAATAATATAGTTAGCTAATAAAGAAATCTATTTTTTTTTTCTTTTAAAACGGTGTAGTCAATTACCTTTTTAATTTGGACCATTAGGCGTAAAGTTCTTTTATCATTCATTTTTCGGAAAACGAATTGTGTTCTCTCCGTTAAAATAAAGGTTCTTACACATGTCTCCTACACTTACATAAAAATAATATTCAAAATGTGATTAAAATATTTACAAAATAATTTTGTTACTCCAAATATTTTACTTAAGGTCGGGCATTGAACTTAATTGAATTGCAGAATACCAAAAATGCTTGATTTATATATAAAAAAAATCATTAAAATTATATTTAGAGTGCACCTATGTATAGTATTGTTATTAAGGAATAGATAAGTGGGTCAACAAAATAGGAAGATTAAGGTTTAATTTAGAGTTAATGTCTAAGAAAAAGCCAACACTTGATAAATAAGAAGCCGCTATGTCAAATCCTAGGCTATGTATAGAAATTGATAAAAAGTTACATAAATAGATAGATTTATTACAATTCATCACCTAACAAAAAACCAAGATTAACCTACAATTTAAGTATTAATTATCAATCTATTTCATATCATAGCATGTGGGTTGAACCGCAAAGTACGCCACCATAAATTCTAAACCTTAGGCATATGGACAGAAGGTACAAGTCGGCTAATTAATTAATTAAAATGTTTAATTATTCTTTTTAAGATCAGAAAATCTTGGCTTTAATTAATTAATTAATTAATTAATTAAATTCTTAAGCTGTACTTGCAAAACTCAGTTTATTGACTTGTTCAAGCAAACGCGTTTTAGGAAGGAATACCTCAAATTCTGGAAAGCTGTTTTTACCTTCTCAGTTTAGATTCTCTCAATGGGATTTTACTCTAATGCTCTTTGCTTAGACTATAATTACTGCAATTGGCTGCTGGACCCAATTGATGGGTTTTCACTCCAACACTGATGGGCTAAGTCAGAGCCTCAAGTTAGGCCCAAATATGTATACACAACACAAGCATTATAATGGAAAGATAAAATTTTGCATTATTGATTAATAAAGAAAGAAATTTTTGCTTTTGATTTTTTTTGTTCGGACTATAGAAATTGGTTAAATAGATTTTCAATTAATTAAGAGGACTAATTCAATTAGAAAACTCAGTTTGATTTCTATTTTATTCATCAAAGTCGTACACTTAAATGTTAAAAGCACTACTTAAAGATAAGATAATTAATTTCATGATGCATAAAGTGAGCATGCATGCATGAGGTTTACTATTACACATGTTTCAAGCATCTGAGCGGTTGTAGGACCCATTTTAAAAAATAACTATCAAATTTTTTAAGATTCGAGAGAAAAAAATTAGAAAAATTAAGGATTCACGTGCACATTTATTTACATTTATATACTACTGATTTGTCATTAAGATATGACATTCTATAAGGAATCACCGCTTCATTGTATAATTTATCTTATTCAAGAGTCTTTGTCAATCTTTTTAGGACATGAAACTAAATTTATTTTTGAATTTTTAATGATCTTCTTAATTAACACTTTTTTATAGGTAAAGTCCCTTAAATTATAAAATAATTTATGTTATCTTCAAAGAGAATTTACTTACATAGATTCGATTTATAACATTAATAGGTCAATACTGATGAAAAATAATTTTTTTATTGAAATGAGAAGATACATATGTATGCATAAATAACATATTAGATTCACAATGTCAACGCCGAACACTATTGAAAAGTTAGTTTCCTAATTCAAAACCTTGAAACAAATGCAAATCGAGCCTCTCATTGTCCAAAAAGTTAGTTTCATGATTCTAAGCCAGCCAATCTTGAACTAAAGCCAGAAACACAGAACCAAAAGGTGGCTTTGGTTTGTTTTAGAAAACTGGGTTTTTGAAGTTCATACACAAGAAATTAAAGATGCAAGTGGGTGTGATGATCAAGGCAATAATGAATCTGGATGTTTAATGTCAGCTTCAAAAACTATGTGGGGGATGTTAGTCAATAATGTATATCTGAAACCTAAATTTTTAATCTTAAAAAAGAAAAAGGACATACATAAATCAGAATCGTTTTAGACTTTGGTGCTCCTCAAGATTTACATGCAGTATTTGTTTCCCTGCATAAAAGAAAAGTGGGGCATGTATTCCCATTTTGCCAAGTAACCAACGCTTAACGCAACATCTGCAACCTCAGAGGTGTTGCCATCCTTAATTATTAAAAAATAACAATAATGCGAATTCCAAAGAATGCAAAAAATATTATTACTGAGGGAAATAATAATAGTACTATAAAATTTATTTATTACTTTTTAAAATATTGAAAACGAATTATATTTGAGACATAGAGAATACTATGTACATATTTCCAGTTCACTTCAAGTTAAGTGGAGAAGGAGAGTATGATACTAAGAAAATACGTACAATACTGCAATGAATTGAGCATATATCTAATAATAATAATAATAATATCATCACAAACGAAAATAAAACTGTGAAGACGTCACAGTGCAAATGTTAGAGTTGGTGCAAAGCAGGAAAGTGCAATCATCATCTCTCGATTCTATCTCTGACAATGTAAAACCAAATAATAAATACATATGTAACGGCAAACGCAAGAAAACAATTTCAAATCATCTCTGGAATGCGTAGGTTACAACTTACATGCATGCAAGTTAATTATCATCTTTCTAATTTGTTTTTATTTTATTTTTGGATTTTTTAACGTGTTCATTGAAACTGGACCCCGCATCATTACTCTTCACTTCCTTTTCTGCTCCTAAAAGCCAATACACCATTAATATTAAATTTCTCAAGCCGGCACCATTGCTATTATCTTTTTTTTGATAGCTATTTTCCTCTACTAATACAATTTTGTCTTGTCTTGTATCAAACTACAAGTCTATAATTAAACAAGGTGGAGCCTAGTTTAAGCTGTAAATTTATCATTAATTAAATCTCTAACTTTCAATTATGTGTCTCAAATTATTCATCATGCTAGCATTAATCTCTCTTGCAATTAATGTACGTCCACGTTAATTAAGCTCTCTTAATTATTTGAAACCTAGGATTGTAGGGGACATGTCTATGTATATATACTCCTAGAATTTTTTTTTTATTTATTAAATAAAAAAACACACGAACAAATGGGTTAGCGATATAATTTCTCTGTGCATAGTATAAGTCCATTTATTTATAAATGTAAATTGTTTTGAGAATAGTATTAAAGAGCAATTAATGATATTTTTTAAAGTTTAACTTTGTTTATATCAAATGCAATTGTCTTTTCAATTTTTTAAAGGATAATTTAGTCAAATTAATCAATAAATATTAATATATATACTGACGTATTACCTTGTTTCATAATATTTACCGCATTTGAAATTTCACATCCCTTATTTCATAATATTTACCATATTTAAAATTTCACGTCTCTTAAAAAAATCATTAAATGTGTTTAAGTTACAATAATTTTGCAAACCGATGGGTAGCTGCAGGCTAGTACGTACGTAGCATTTGATCTAATTAATTGGGCACGTAATCACAATTTTATCAGTAGGTCCAATTATTTTTATAAATATTTTGTAAGAAATCGTTATTCTCTATCAACGTGTCTCATATTTTTAAGAACATTTTCGTTCTTTTAATTTTTAATATGAAATATAATGATGCAAAGAATAAATAAAATGATAAAATATAAACAATTAAAAAGTGGGTGGGCCATGGTCGCATATCACATCTGTTATGAGTCCATATACGGCACATATACATGAAGTAATTAATTAATTATAATAAAAATTTGTACTATATTAATATGGTTGTGTTTCTCTAAATAAATATCAGATTTTGACTGTTCCAATCTTATGTGGATTATGTGATGTTTTTATTTGGACTGATGTATAATTCCGCATAACATTAATTTTATAAACAATATTATTTGTCTTATTTTTCAATTTTTTTAAAATCATAATATATATTAATTTTTTTAAACATAAACATACTACATTCTATTAATCATAATATATTAATGACCTGAACTACTTTCCTATATGTAAATATATTAATGTTATAGTTTTTTTCCTTTTTACAAAAGTTAATATTATAAAATTGGTGAAACAATCAGAGAGAGAGAGAGCTAATATTAGCCTTTTTGCTAAGTAATTTTGCTTTTATTTATTTACTCTTTTTTTTTTTTACTTTTGAGAGAATAAAATTAAATTTGATTCTAAATGAAATACTAATAGAATTAAATTAAATTACTTTTAGGAAAAAAAAATTGTAATTTTGGCTGGGAACAAAATCAGTTCTTATGGAGTACGTACGCATCGTATGGTGATATTGACATCGTAATTGCTCCAATAGAATTCGGACAATGAACAAGTTGGCAATTGCTAACCGTACACGTGTATCCAAGCTAGTCCGTGAGTGTCAGGGGAAACGAACCGCAGCGCATGGAAACCGCGGCACTACCATGAAAACCGTGGGCTTCTTCTTACTTATGTATTAATAATTAAATTTAATGCAATGTCTTTTTGCGATAATTAATTAGTTATTTACAAATACTGTCATTTAAGGCATGTTGCTATGCAGTTGGTGACACTGTGACAGTCACATCCTCACATCAGAGGGTACCTGTACACAGCCGTTTCATACTATCCCACTAACTCTCTTTCTCTCTCTCTCTCTCTCAGCATGGTGATATTATCAATTTTTATTTACCAATTAAAAAATGGATTTGTCGATTTATCATTAATTAATTAATTATCCCACTAATCTTTTTTCTTCTCTCTATCAAAGCTTATTTAGTCAAGATTCTTTGATTTTGATTTAAAATAAAAATCAATAATGAAAATGATATAATTTTTTCATATTTTCTTTCCAAATTAAAAACTAAATTGAAGTTTTTTTACCATCAATTGACGTTTGCACGTATTTTTTCAAACGAGAGAAATTTTAACTAGAATCCTTTAATTTTTTATCAAAAAAATTAATATCGTAGAGCAGACTTTAAATTGAAGTTTGCCCAAATTCAAGAATATATTTGGAATTAGGAAACAGGAATATCTAAAACATGTTGTTATGGACCAACGTTGTTGTCGGAGCCTATTGGGCCTTTACATGATCAGACCCTACAGGCTTCTATTTGTCTCTGAATTTTATAGTGAACGAATTTGATGGGGCTGAAATTCCGTGGGTTAAACGGGCTTATAATTATTATTATTATTATTTTTTTTTTTTCTTCTCCATCGCCCACAACGCCTTGTCCCGTCGCGACGCCCTCCACTCTCGCGGCCCCTTCCTACCATGATTCAGACCCCACCAGGCCTCCCCCCTCTACTTCTGTCTCTGCACATCCCTTTTATATGTGAACGAATTTGATGCTGGCTGAAATTCCTGGGTTTAAACGGGACTTATATATTTATTATTATATTATTATTTTTTTTTTTTTGGAAATAAAAGGCTTATAATTTATTGTTTACTGTAACAGTTGGAATTGTCAGCTGCTCAATCGATTATGGAAACTGCTTTTTCGTCGACTAGTGTAAAAACTTTCCTTTTGGAGTAGCTCTTTTTTTTCCTTTTCCTTTGCCAAAGAGATCCCCCGTTCGAGTAACTCACCTCCCTCGCATCCCCTGTAACGTTTATTCTCGAACGGACGTTGCATGGTCGTTATTTCTTTTCTTGTGAACGTAGTAGTTCTGCAGTTGAATGGGGTTTGATATATGTGAACGGAATAATCATATGTTTAACCATTGTCAAATCGTAATGATAAAATGTAATTCAAATCAAATAATGAAATTTGTCAATCAATTTCAATTAAACTTAGTTACGAGCAGTTATTGGTGAATTAGTTTGATTAGTATTATATGTGAGGTTTTCTACAATAGCCATAGTATAAATTTTATCTATAAAAGTATTTGCGTATCTTTTCTATTGCGATTATGAATGGTTCAGTTTTACTTCAATTTTACCATATTTTGTATAAATCTTGAATAATAAAACAGAAAAATAAAATACCCAAATACGAAACCAACAGTGTTATATCAGATAAATTTATTATTTCTCTATATATCATTTTAAAAATTCTTTTAATTTGCCTTCTTCATTTTTTTTTTTTTTTTTTTGAAGAGATCCTCGTGGTTAAACAATATGGTAACTTTATCTCGAACGGACGTTGCAGGTCGTTTATGTCTTTTCTTTGGAACGAGTAGTGCAGTGGAATGGGGTTGAAATAGTGAACGGAAAACATATGGTTAACCAGTCAAATCGAATGAAAAATGTAATTCAAATCAAAAAGAAATTGTCAAATCAATTTCAATTAAACTTAGTGAGCGAGAGATGGTGAATAGTTTGATTAGTATAAGTGAGTTTTACTAGCAAGTATAAATTTTTATGATAAAAAGATTGGAACTTTTCTATGGAAATGAATGTATGTTTTACTCAATTTTACCATATTTGATAAAATTTGAATAATAAACAGAAAAATAAAAACCCAAATACAACCAACAGTGTATATCAGATAATATAGTTCTCAAATCATTAAAATTCTAATTTGCTTCTTCATGCAATAAAAAGGCAAAAATATGAAAAACCAAATCAAACGTGATACACCAACACCATCAGCAGCAGAACAATATCAAAACCCATATTACAATAGCAGAACAAAATGCTCTGCATAATTAGTTGATACCCAATTCAACAGCAGCAGCAAAGAATCTTTGTCGTCGATTCAAAATCGCAAAACCCCATAACCCAAACTCTTAAAACCTAACTATACAAAATAATCCTTGCCAACCCCAGAGCTAAATAGTTATAAGGATATGAGTTGCAAAAATACCTTGCGTTGCGATTGCGGCTTGCTAACCTTGCGAGCAACAGAATTCGTCCTCAACGAGCTTGGTGTGGAGATGGCCGCTCGTGAATGAGAAGACAAGGAGAAGAAAGCTGCGATGGCCGAAGAATGATTGAGGAATAAAAATGAGCTTAGGAATTCGAAGGGGAGATGCGATGTGGGATTTGGGCTACTGCGAAGAAGGAAGGAGGAGAAGAAGGAAGATGAGACGAAACGGTGAGTATGGTGTCAAAACGGTGCGTTTTGATACCTTGGGTTAAGTTAACCCAATAATGATTAGACTCACTTTAATATTTTTTTTTTTTATTTAAAACCCTAGCAGAATTTGCATTTAGGATGGTATTAATACAAACTTTTCAATTTGGAGTGCTATGCATGAATGTCAATTTAGAGTGATTCTCCAACAATTCGCATGAATCAATGTTTTTTATAGATTAAACCACTGGATTAATCAGCTTATATGTATATATCCTTCACCCAATCCTCCCTGTCTCTCCGCTCCTAATTGCAAGGCCGAACTCTTATACATCCTTATCGAATGAAACTCAAGTTCATTAAAGTTTGACTCTACTTGTTTATGATCTGATTAATTTAATTTGAAAATTATTCATAGTCGAAAATTTCTTTGATGGAATTTATTTGTGAAAAAAATGAATTCCATGTGAATTTATCCCAAACTCTGTGTATTACAATTTTACCGGAATATAATTAGACCCTATTGGTGCTTAATATGTATCTCTGAATTTTACCATGAATCAATATTTAACGGCCCAAATTCTGTGGAGGTCAACAGCAGATTATGTGCTGTCGTCGAAACCCGATTAGCAATCTTTAAAACCCCCGTTTTAGAACGACAGCTCGATGACTTTGTGAATAAAACATGACATGTCGTGGGGACAACTTGTAGAAAATGTTAAAAGTCCAAAAGGTCAACGTTCACAATTGGGTTTTCTGGAACATTGAACAAGGAGATGACTAAAATCTTCAAGCCCAAGAACTACAAAATCAAAATAAATAAATAATATAAAAAAAAATTGTTGAAGATTAGTTTTTAAATTATTTGTCGGCAGATAAGGTGGCCACGTAATATTTGAATGAATCTGAAGTATTCTTTTTCAAAACTTATACACATACACTATTTATGCTCATAGGTCATCATTATTCAATTAAAATTCTAAAGATTTAAGATTTACAGGACGTGTGTAAAAGTTGAATTTTGGAGGGACGAGGGCTGATATCCAAATTTTTTGAAAAATGTCTAATTAAGAAAAGTATTATATCCATCACATTCACACATTTTTTTCTCCAAACAACAAGAAAATAGGAAATAAGAATGTTCCTGACAAGAGGCATATGTGGAATAATAATTAGATAAGAAACCAAATTTCCAATGACTTGGTCTTCAACATTTATTAAAAGAAGAAGACTCTTTCAACTTCTTATCCTTGATATTTCAAATGCTTTTTGTTTTTTAGTACGACATAGTATTTGATAAATCACTTTGGGATTGTCAAATGAATTCCCTTTCTTTAGTTTCTTCTAGTACATCATAATGGATTGCTAGTCCAAATTCATAACTTCTACTCTTATTTGTTATGATTATGTATTTTTACATTTTACAGTATTTAAATTATTAATAACTTGCAGTTTCATACTTATATACTTATCCATTCACAAGTGAATAAATAACTAAGCTTGAGTCAATATTAAATTATTAATATAGCTATTGGCATGGAAATTGCTTAGATTTATATGGCTAAAAAATTACATTTGTAAGTCATAAGATAACATTATGTTAATCCCTAGGTCTTTGCAGCTGCCTAATTATAAATTTATAATTAATTAAGTTGGATAATCAAGCTATCTGATTATCTCTAATTTTTTAAGCGAAAGGGTTATGTTTATGAAATATAAAAATTGAATTGCATATGTTGTAATTATCAACCCTTGGCCGTCAAGTTGGGCTAAATGACCAAAATAATTCTACTCTCACGTCATTATTTGAAAGTTTCTATAGTTTGGGTACTAATTTTGGTTTTTAAGCTATACTTGGTGTTTTTCTTATGAGAATCTCGATTATTTATACTATAAAAAAAGGTAAGTAAATTTACCTACTTCATATGACAACAATTATCCATTTTCATATCTAATTTCCCCCCCCCCCCCCTATATATCACTTTCAAAAAAGTAAATAAATATCGTGTATAGAAAAAAATATTGATTTCACGACATTTATTTAGTGTAAAGGATTGCATAAAAACCTCCTGTATTAATTGAAAAAATAAATTAATATTTTTTTTAATATTGAGAAGACAATTCAAATCTGAATCTATTGTCAGATCAAATATACACTTATCATTAGGGTATATATTAATGTACAAATAAGCATGTTATTTGATGTTATGAGAATTAATGTAATTTTATTATATTAATTTTAAAAATTCAAATAACATTGTAAAGGATTTAATATTTATATTTTTACTATTACATTCCAAAGTCTTGAGATATAAATTTTCCTTGCCCACTCGATTACTTTGGTATTCACTTTTCAAAGTTGTAATAATATATGACTATATGAAAACCAATCTTGAAATTTTCATTAAAGATATAATATTAATTTTATTAATAATTAAAATTTTTAAATAATATTATTATTTGAAATAATATTAATGATATTATGAAATACTCATTATTGAAAATAAAAACTTAAGAGCATTTAATATTATTAAATTAAAAAACTGAAAAAAATCATTATTATTAATAGTAATATTAATATTAATTTAATTAATGTCTAAATTAAAATAAAATTAAAACAAATATAAAAATTATTCTTCATATCAACTCAATACTTTAATTATTTCTTTTATTATATTTTTATATTGTGATATATAAACACTTGATTCTGTTTTTATATATATATATATATATATGTGTGTGTGAAAGGTAAGCATTACAAGTTGGAATAACTTGGGCTTGTAGTTAGGGATCAAGGGTTAAATCAAAGTGTCTTAAATACAAATTTAATGCTATTAGTTTTATTTTATTTCCAGTATCGTTTACGTCATCCAGGATCCAGCTCTTTCATTCAGAATATTCAATTAAACCAGTTGAATAACACCAAAAGAGAATATCTCAAGATACCCTTTAGCCGCTACTAAATACTAATCGAGTTTTTGTAAGAGATTTATTTATTTACAATATTTAATTATTTTTTTTTATTTCAAGAAAAATATGCTATGTAAAATTTCAGATGAAATGTGAAAGATTTTCTACAGTAGATTTGTGCTAAAAGTTACTACCACTTCGAATCCTTAATTTTAACATTTTCACTTTTTTTTTCTATTTATATAACACTTTTTTTGAGAGAATACTCATATGATATTTTTATAAAATTAATATAGTATTAATTCATTTTATTTTAATTTTACCCTTATCTAGATATTTCCATTAAATTTTATCTCTTTAAATAACAAAAATGAATAAGAGAATACTTTAATTAATTATTATTTTTGAGTTTATTTCTTAATTTTTGTGAAAAAAAATATTAAAATTAACTAGATGGAGCAGCTCTAATGCAGGAATGTTAATTCCTCTTAATAATCAATAAAATATTGATTGTAGTGGTAAACGATCTCAATTCTTGTAAATGTGAGAACACAAGTTTGATATCCGAAAAGTGCATATATATATATATATATATATATATCCATCTCTAAAAAATAGGTCTAATTTAAAATTTACAGTGATTTAAAAAAATATATTGACTAGATTGTAATTTTTGTACAATATTTTTTCCTAGCATACCATTAATTAGTTTTTTTTTTTCATAATCTACAAAGGATTATATTTCTTTTTCTGAAATATGATAAGTAATAGTAATTTGGATAAGTATAAGAATAGTGAGCGACAGGTTTTGGATAAGTATAAGAATAGTGAGCGACAGGTTAAGTTGTCATATGATAGGCTTCTAGATGCTCTAAAGTCTTAATTGTCATAGGATAAATCGAACATAAGTAAAATACAGAAGTTAGCGGCACATACATAATAGTTTCCGTTGTAATTAGGAAACAGTAACTTTTTTTATTAAGTTAATCCTAGAGTTACTTTCAAAAGAAAAAAACAAAAAAAAAAAAAAAAGTTAACCCTAGAGTTCGTTACCAGTAGTATTTTTTTTCACCACCAGTGTGCAACCCCTTCCTAATCCTAGGTGGCAAATCCACAGTGTCTCTAGGTGCGAACATGACCTACCGAAACAACAGTCCGTAGAATATTGTTATCATGTTGGGCCCCAGAACACAAAGTCAAACATCCTTCTCTGCACCCCAAATCCCACGCCTCCTCGTCATCTTCCCTATCTCTCCCTTCATCCCTCTTCTTTTCTCTATCTTTCTTCCTATGTTAGCGCCAACATCGTCTCCTCCTTTATCCCCTTTGCTTTGCTTTTGAGCAACCATTGGGATCAATGAATCATTAAAACCATTCAAACCTGAAAAGAAAAAAAAAACTTTCATTTACTCATGACAAGCAATTTTTTTACTTACTCATGACGACTCTAAACTTCAATCTGAGCTGTTCGTTGCAACTTTTTCTCCATCATGGCTTGCTACTTCTCTTTATGCTTTCATTCAGTGCAGCCCAACAGGGATCACCGCCGCCTCCGAACGTGAATGACCCATTCGCTCAGCAGCCGAAATTCAACCCGTCACTGGCAATACTCATGGTGATTATTGTGAGTGCCTTCTTTCTCATGGGCTTTTGTTCCATCTACGTTCGCCGGTGCGCGGAGAGCAGATATAGAGGAACAACCTTCAACCCCTCCGCTTCTCCAATCGGCGGTGCAGGCCGGTGGTCTAGGAGGGGACAGCAGGGGCTTGACGCAGAAGTCATCGGGACATTCCCTACTTTTCTTTACTCGACTGTCAAAGGCCACAAAATCGGCAAGGACTCGCTGGAATGCGCTGTTTGTTTAAACGAGTTTGAAGATGACCAAACGCTGCGTTTAATCCCCAAGTGCAGTCACGTATTTCATCCCGATTGCATAGACGCCTGGCTCGGTTCCCACACCACTTGCCCCGTTTGTCGCGCTAATTTGGTCCCAAAACCGGGTGACTTGTCCTTCGATTCGACGTATATCTTTGAACCAAATAGTAACTCAGTTGAACCTCAACCAGACCAACAGTCCAATGACGGGACACAAAACGAAGTTCTCATTCATGTTTCCGATGACAATAATCGGAATACAGAGTTACAGCAACCGCAATCTCCAAATGTAATTTTATTAAACACAGCCAATCAGAACCGGCCGCCTCGGTCCAGGTCAACGGGATGGCGTTTCGGTAAGCTATTCCCTAGGTCACACTCGACAGGTCACTCACTGGTTCAACCGGGAGAAAATCTTGACCGGTTTACTTTAAGGTTGCCGGAGGAGGTTCGAAGCCAGTTAATGAACACACACTTGAATCGTACAAAGAGTTGCGTGACATTTACTAGAGCGATGAGTTCAAGAACAGGATACAGGAGGAGTGGAAGCAGTAGAAATTATTTAAATTACGAACGGTTCGACAGGGAAGGGCGGCCGGAGCGATGGGGTTTTACAATGACTCCTCCTTTTATTGCCAGAACCGGTTCGGTCCGGTCCTCAAACCGAGTGGGTGGTAATGATGAGGTGAATGCTGCTCCACCAAAGAATTTGTTGAAGTCTGTTAAATCGCCGTTTGATCGTTTGTTTATGGGCGGGGACAATAGCAGCAGTAGTAATGATGTTGGTGAACGGTCGTCGGATCGGCTAACGACTGCAGTGTCAGATAGTCAAGTTTAGAGGCTTTGGTGTTTGGTGGAGTTTGACCGATTAAGGATTTGTGTACATAAATTAATTTTTTTCTTAAATTATTGTTTATTACATGTGATTTTGAGATTTTATTTTATTTATTTCACTATAAAAAAAAATAATGTTGGAAGTGAAATTTTCGGACGGCCTGCATTGTGTTAGTGCTCCACATGTATTTTTTTAATAATTTTTAAAATCTAATATTTAGATAAGCACAAAGGGCATGGTTAGAATTTAAGGCACTAAACAAGACTTTCAGTCCCCTTACCCTACTTCCTAAGGTCAAATCTATTCTTAGAATAAATTAGGAAACTATTGGGCTCTTAAGTTTTTCTAGGTGTCTAAGTTCTTTACCTCTTTTTTTTTATTATTATTATTATTTTTAATTTTTTCTCAGGGAAGAAAAGACAAGAAAATGTCACACCACTGACATCATGCAATAATCAAATATACAAATTTGAGGGAGGTTAGTTAAGAATATGAGTTCCTACAAGATCATTCTTTACTAAGAAATGTTGGCAACAATTCGCTTTTTGGTAAAAATGGTCTTTTCTAAAGTTCCAATTTGTTTGAATAAGTAACTAGTGAACATATTAGCATTCATTGAGAGTTTATTTGGCAAATTTAACTCTTCTAATAGCTGTTAATTATTTTAATAGCTATTTACAATAAAAGTGTTCAATACAAATAACTGTTTGATTAGTTGTTTAATATAATAGAACGGAGATAGTATTATATTGATGTAAGCATTTATTAAATGAAATGCAAACTTGATATTTAGTTGAGTATATTAAGGAATTGAACTTTTCTCACACATCTAAAAATTTCAGTTTAATTGATTTTCTGATTTATTGGAATTTTTAAAGAAAACCCCATTAAAATCTTAATTCTTGATCTTTTATTTATGTTATAAAACATATATTTTATTGTTCAATTAATTATTATTTTGATAATAATTATACATTATCATATATTATTATTATTATTATTATTATTATTATTATTATTTTATGAATAGAGAAGCACGAAGTGATTTAAGTGATTATCTTTTACATTCTGATGTACATTTAAAAAATTGAGTTAGCGTTCATTTATACAGCCCAAATACTTAACTATGTTTTTCAGATAGAAGAAAAAAAAAAAAATACTAGTATTTGATTTAGGTTCCGTTTGTTTCCGTAAAATAACTTATAGGAAAATATTTTTCACAATTTTCCTTTGTTTGGGGCGCTTAGGAAAATAAGTCAACAGAAAATATTTTTCTGGTCAAAAGAAAATTAAGTCATTTTTTAAGGAAAACAATTTTTCATTTTATATTTTTCTTCAAAAGAAAATTTAAGTCATTTTTTAAGGGAAAACCAATTTTTCATTTTTGAGAGAGTTAAAATATTGTTCATATTTAGCAAACTTTATAAAATCATATTTTTAATATGTTTGGGGCGCTTAGGAAAATAAGTCAACAGAAAATATTTTTCTGGTCAAAAGAAAATTAAGTCATTTTTTAAGGAAAACAATTTTTCATTTTTGAGAGAGTAAAATATTGTTCATATTAGCAAACTTTATAAATCCATATTTTTTAATATATTAATCATCATAGTCACTAGCACCAGTCACTATTTATTATCGACTACCATTGTCGGCCACCGCCGGTTTTCACAATTTATATTTTTTTTAACATTCTTTTCATATTTAACAATAAAATTTTTAAATTAGAAAATTTCTATTATTATTAATATTTTTTATTGTCTTATGAGATAAAACTATAATATTTTTAACTAATTTGCAATATTACAACCAAACAACGGAAAATAAGTCATTTGGAAAATATTTTTCAACAACTTATTTTCTTGCAAATTATTTTACGGAAACAAACACAACCTTAATTTACTAGTATTTTCTTGTAGGGATAGAGTATACAAGGTCAAAAAAAAAAAAAAAAAAATTGTCTCCTTAAAAATTTTATAAAGGCTAAATACATAAATTAACTCCAACATTTTACATACAAAATTTTATGACTCCCTCAATTGTGGGTTCGACGTATTGGATAAGTCAACTTAAAAATTGCAACTACTAAATACTTCAATTTTATAAAATTTTTCTTATTAAACATTTGAATTTCTAAAATTAAATCAATTAGACATTCATTAGATAATTAAACATGTAAAAATTATTATTTTAAAAGTTACAATAGCTATACATTAAATGAATATTTTGCATATCAAACTAAAAAAATCAAAAAAAAAAAATTATTTACTAACATTGATAGATATATAATGCTACTAAAATTCATAATTTTGAAATCACAACAATCTTCTATAAAATTTAGAATGCTACGAATGTTTTTTACATAAAATTCATACGTTTGACCATTTTATAATATATAATTTGTAAGTTGCTAACACGACCGACTTTAACATGATCATCTGGTTGTAAAAGATTCTAGCTACCGTTAGATATTTTTTCATGGCCAAAGAGACTTGGATGTTTATTTTTATTTTTTTTTTATTTTTTTATTTTTTTCCACAGATACTATATATATATATATATATATACACACACGCACACAATATGATTTTTAACAGATTTAAACTCAAACTCACAAGATGGTGGTTGGTCCAAACCCATTGGAGCACTCATAATGAAAAGGAAATATTTGTGTCATTGAAAGTTGGGGGAGGGATAGTCCCGTACTACTACGTTAGGGGTTCATTTGCAGAGACTTAAGAGATAAGATAATAAATGACTGGTTCTACTAAATCTTCATCGTAGAGATTTGATTTAACATTTTAACAAATGTGACAATGACAAATGCACCAAACACCATTGATTCGTAGTAATGAATTTTAAACATAGAGGACCTACTACATTTATTATATTTAGCAATTCAGAAAGAAGAGCATACATTCAGTTTGAAAAACATGGAAAATATGGTGAAATTCTTGAGTCTTTTGCTTCACGTGATGAGGACATTATCCTCCTTTCAAAAGATTAATTTAATAATGGATATACAATGGCCACGTTTGTAAGTTTATAATCTCATGCTCATTTCATTTAATGCGAAGATCTATTACATAAATTAAATAAGGTTTAAACGGAAAATTATTCATGTAGTTTAGTTGGTCTTATCATATTTCACAAAAGATGTAAAAAGTGACAAGTCTCGAGTTTAAATCCTTTCCAGCATAAAATTATCACTAATTTATTGAATATTATTTAAAGAGAAAATGTAAGTCCATAATGTTATTCAGATCTAGGTATTTTGTAAATATTCTAAGCTTATTAAACTTTTCATATAGTTAATTACCAAAAAAAAAAAACATTCTCGTATGGATAGAATTATATGCTTCATCCAATCTACAACCAACATTAGACAATGAATTACTTATTTGACATGTGGATGGTTCCATATATCAGAGTAGATAAGTGATTTTTTTTTTTATTTATAAAAATTTAATTGGATTTACAATTTCCTTCACAAATTAAGTAATACAACCATAACAAAAACATGTCAAATTGGAAGCAACACCCGGTACATCGCCGTGTCACTTTACAATATCTTTTTTGAAAATTAGCATGCAACAACCTCAGTAGGAGTCTAAAAATCGATTTACGTGCCCCATTTGACATAAATTGGCTTAATATTAGCTCCAATACAAACACAAATATGATTCATTTAATAATCGTATTAAATTTATCAATACAAACACAATATGAAAATTATAGGTAGGTGATATTAACACAACATGTATAACTCGCCTAATATTATAAACAAATTAAAATGGATTGTGTTAATCTATATACTACCCGTGTAACCTGTCTAATATCATAAACAGAGGTTAAGTGGATCGTGTTGATCTGTATACAATCCACTTAGATTACTTATGATATTTTTAAGTTTTAACATATTTAATTAAAATTATATTTGAAAATAAAATTTCCATACAAAATATGTATATATTTTTCAAGATTTGTAACTAAAATAAAAAATAAAAAATAATAAAGATTAAATAGGATTTTACTTGGAGTATTTATATCAAATATTAAAATTACCATTTTACCTTTAAATAAATAGGTCACTTGCCAAACCGCGTGTCAACCTGGGATACAATATATTTATATTCGTGTCATAAATGAATGACCTGTTTATGACAAAAATTCATTGAAGTTTAACTATATTTCATTTATTTTACTTGTTAGACGAATCGTATTCGCGTGTCATGATTCATTTCGACAATAGTGAACTTTTGCATTAATTAAATAATTGACTTAAATTATTTAGTGGTTAATAGGTTTCGTTGATTGCTCGATTACTGAATTTTGGATGCACAAGATACCAGATAACTGGCGAAAGGTTGACTTTAATTTAAGCGTCACGTTCCAATTTCCAAGAACTGAAAGAAACCTAGTAGTAAAAAAAAAAAAAAGTCAAACAATTTGCGGGATGCATGCCTTTGCTAGACAATATTGTTTCACTTTTTTGTCGGAAATTCGTTTTTTTAGTTCATTTGGCGCAAAATAAAGGTAATTGTAAAATAATGTAGTTTTGGGGTGTGTGTGTAGGATTTTAGTCTGGCTCTTTCGATCCCCGTAGAAATATTATGCCATGGTTTGGGGACCAGAAAATGAGTATTTTCAAAAGAAAACGATTGACTTTTAGTTTGTTAACGACATTTTAAATGAAAAACTTGTGCTTAAATTCTCCATTCTCCATAATGAAAACGGGCTTATTGAAGAAGCTTTCAAAGCATGAAGCGTCATCTTTTGCTGGTATTTTGTTGACTTGAACAAAATATTTTTACTGTGTATGAAAGATAGATAGGATCGATTGGTTTAACCACCAGCATTGATGTGCCGTTGCTGACAGGCGCTTGAGAAATTGACGAGTAGAGTGAAAACTATAATTCATGCCGTCTCATCTAAATCAAAGCAGGTGCCAGCCATAACTGGTCCCAAATAAAAAAAAGCAAGACAGGAAATTTGCTTTCAAAAAGTTAATCAAAGAAAATAAATCTAAATGGATAAATATAATTTAAAAAAAAAAAAAGCTAGAGAAATAAAATTGTCATCTCTAGTTAGATAATATATAGATTCATCCATGTATTACATAATGGAGGAAAATACCTAATTAGGCCTAATATATGAGATCACCTTTATATACCAAATCCGTAGTTGACTATTATTTCAAATTTTTTTATCATTTTTGCCCTTTTTTTTTTTCTTAATGAATTGTCCGTAACACTTTTATTTCTTCTATATATCCTTATTAGAATAGTTTTGTATATTGAGGAAGTCTATTCGTCTAGTTTTAATTGCTAAGATGTGTTAAATTTTTTCCTGAAATTATTAATTAATAAAATAAGAATTTTACTAATAAAAAAGATTTTTTATGTAATAAAAAAATTTATTAGAATTAAAAGAATTAGAAAAAATCAATTTTCATAAATTTATTTGAAGCCACTTATAAAAAAAAAAAAAGATTAGTTTATTGTAGGGATGATCAAATGACTCTATCCGTTGGATATTCGCTCTGATCCAATTTGAATGGAGGGAATAAAATCTGATCCGAATAGTGGTGAAGGATATGGAGTTTTAAAATAAAAAATCCGCGCGGATATGCATCGGATACGGACATAGCATAATTCGATCCGAATATAATCCGCGGAAGTTAATTTTATTTTTTTCTCATATTTCTAAAATTATTGATTAGAATTCTAGATGTGCAGTTACCTCTATTCTTTCTCATCCTTCTTTCTTTTCTATTTATATATATATTTGTAAATCATTATCTTCAACTCTTTCACCATTTTCACATTTTTTTAATCTCTACTTTAAACAAAAGAATATAAGTGAAACATTAGGACCACTAACATGATTTTTTTTGCACTTAATAACTCTTAAAGTCTCTTTAATTGTCATAGTATACAATATTTCAGTTATTGTTAAGAATTTTTGTATTTTCAAGCACAATAAATAATATGAATTTTTATTAAACTATTGTTTTCTTTTTATTTTTCTTTTAAACATAATAAAAACGGATAATATTTAATGCATAATCCAATCCATGATCAACCTTGGTTTAGTGTGTCGGCCATATAGATGGTGTCATAAATCACATGTTAATTATTTAGATAATCATCACTGTCAATCACTATTAATCCTTAAAGGCAAGAATTATATGTTTTTAATCTAAGGAAGTTTTTTTCCCTTTTTTCAAATTAAATTAACTTAGAGCCACTCTTTTGAATCGGGCCCCACATGCATGTGCACTGTCTAGGCTATATATAAGGATATCAAGACCCAACTAAGCACTACTCGAAACTCACAACATTAGATCTTCCCATCAATTGCTAAAAAATGTTTAGTGTGAAGGAGCTAGTGGACTCTGGTTGTCTCAAAACTGTTCCTTCCAGTTATGCTTACCAAAGTAAGCCTGATGATCGCATATCTTTTGATAAAGAAATAATCCCCATCATTGATTATTCCCTTCTCACTTCCGGTTCTCCTGATCAACGGTCCAAAATTATCCAAGACCTCGGCCATGCTTGTCGTGATTGGGGATTTTTCATGGTACGTAAAAGAAATGAGAAAATATATACTATTTTGCTTTCTTTTTACGCTAATTTGCATTATAACATGCTAATTATAAACTAAGCCTACGTACGTATTTGATTTGATATAATAGGTGATCAATCATGGAATACCAGAGAAAGTAAGAGATGAGATGATAAGATATATCGATGGTTTCTTTAACCTAACCGAAAAGGAAAAACAAGAGTATGCAGGAAAGGAATTGTTTGATCCTATTAGGTATAGCACAAGCTTCAATGTGACAGTAGATAAGGCATTATTGTGGAGAGATTGTCTTAAAGTCCTTGTTCATCCTCATTTTGTCTCTCCTCGAAAGCCTGATGGTTTCAGGTACATCTTTACATTTACTATGATTCTTTTTTGATTGGGTGCGAGAGTAATCTCGTTTCAGGTTCCCATGAGTGTTTTTCCACCAATCAATGCTATGCTTCTTTTACAAACAATACTCACGCATTGAAAGGCAAAATTAGTGATATGTTAGTGGTGTTACTTGCCCAAAAAACAGTCAAAACATGGGTTCTTCTCATGGGGCTTTACAGGGTTGTACGATAACGTGTTTTCTTGTCTATCTTTCTTTTTCTTTTTCTTTTTCTTTTTCTTTTTTTTTTCTTTTTTTTTTTCTGAGGCAGTGCTTTCTTGTCTCCCTTCATTATTTAATCATACGAACAAACATTAAGAACATTTAGAAAATTCGATATACAGTGGTAAAGTGATAATGAAATAATGATTTGTAAAAGTCATAATCCCCTCTCTTTCTCTGCTTATTCTCTCATTTGATATATAAAAGAAGATTTTAATTTTATGTTCATGACTTTTACAATCCATATCCTGATATCTGATTCTCCTACTATGGAAGACTTTTTCTTTCCTTTCCTTTCCCTTTTCTTTTTTTGCATTGGCGTTTGTAGAGAACTTTTTCTTTCACACAAATGGTCATTTGGGGTCTTGCAATTTTCTTTTTCTTTAAAAATGGATGGATAAAGAAAAGTTTCCTTGTGGCCATGAATTCCAGTTCAATGGGCTAATGTATCAAATTATTGTTGTTGTATATACAGTGAAATTTTGGAGGACTATTGCAAAAGAACTAGAGAACTGGCAAATGAATTGCTTAAAGGCATTTCAAAAAGCTTAGGTTTAGAAGAAAATTACATAAGCAAGAAAATGAATGTGGAAATGGGGACCCAAATGTTGGTTGCAAATTTTTACCCACCATGCCCACAGCCTGAAATTGCAATGGGATTGCCTCCTCATTCTGATTATGGTCTCCTCACTCTCCTCATACAAAACGAGCTTACAGGCCTTCAAGTCATGCACAATGGAAAATGGGTTCCTATTAATCCTTTACCAGATTCTATTTTAATTAACACTGGAGATCATATGGAGGTAATTCTTTCTTTCTTTCTTTTTCTCTTCGGAATGTAAGTGTTCTTCTTTATTTCTTGATATGGAGATCATAATAAATTGATAATTGCAGATACTAACGAACGGGAAGTACAAGAGTGTGCTTCATAGAGCAGTGGTAAACAATAAAGGAACAAGAATATCAGTAGGAACAGCCCACGGCCCGCCGCTTGACGGCATAGTGACCCCAGCACCAGAGCTGACTCAAGCTTCTGCTGCATATCGTGGAATCACATTTAGGGACTATATTGAGCTTCAACAAACCTCTCAACTTATTGGAAAAACTTGCTTAGACCATGTTCGGATTTGAATCGATTCTTATTATTATCTTGTGTTTATTGTTCTTTCTTTCCCATGTATTTGTTGCTTGTCATAGCTATATGTGCATAGATAGTTTTTTATATGTTAGAAATTGGTTATGTGAATTGTGAATTTGTTTTCTACTAAAATTGAGCTCTTCCACAAATTGGTATACAAGACTTACAACAGCACATGTTATTGCATATCTTTTCACTCCTCCTTCACATATACTGCCAATTTCAAGCTTTTGCTTTAGCTTTCAAACCTAAAAGTCTGCAAGTTGACCGTGCCCACTCAAGTGGGAAAACGTGTTATTTAAAAATGTCAAAAAGTTGAAGGTTGGCAACCAACCATTACCTAAATGGAGAGCCGTGTGTAACTCACACATGGTTCTCGCATTACCTCTCCTAAATAGGAGAGGATTTGCTTCATTTGAAGTACACACCAGAAATAAAGAGAAAATGTAACGAGAAAGTTTTCTAGTTTTAGGATAAGTTTTCTAAAACTAAGGGAGAGAAAAATAGTGAGGAAATTATTATGGGATGTTTTTGGGAAATACTTTGTGTGCCACTATTTTTGTATTACTCTCTTTGTGTACCTACTATTTTTAATAGTGGAAGAATGATTTAGAGTTTGTCCCGTGGACATAGCCCTAAACAGTTGAGGGTAAAACACGTAAATTTCTGTATGTCCCATTTCTATTATTCCGCTACGTTAATTTTCTCTTAATTGGTTGAAAGGGCCCAATAAGTGGTATCAGAGCTGATTCTGTATGTCCCATTTCTATTATTTCCGCTACGTTAATTTCTCTTAATTGGTTGAAAGGGCCCAAAAGTGGTATCAGAGCTGATGCCCAATAACTTGTATCAGAGCTGATGCCTAACAAGTGGTATCAGAGCCGAAGGTTCGGCAAGTCCAGCGGCCGGTCAGATAGCGGTACCGGATCCGTGGATATATTTCAAAAATAAATATACCACGACGACGAGAAAATTACGACGAGTCCATTGGTATTGTTCGCTCCGAAAGACATTGCAGAATCGACTTAGTGATGAATAGTAAAATAGTAACTTGTGGTTGATGGTGAACAGTTACTATTGGCGTTACTGTTGCTGAGCCGTCACTGTTAAACCAGCACTATTCACATATAGTACTATTCACATATAAGTGCTATTCACATATAGTACTATTTACATGTATAATTACTATTCTTGTATACTAGTACTATTCACGTATACTACTGTTCACGTATACGGTTTATGTTTATGATGATATTCTGCACAAGTCAAAATGGACAAGCAAAATGATCAGTCTGGTGCGTATTACCATATATGGAGAAATGAGAGATCTCCTTATGGTAATTAAAATGCATTTGCCTGTGTTTAGTTGAACTAAACCAGAAGACAAGACTGATGAAAAGACAAGACTGATGAGAAATGGGATGAGAAATGGGCTTTCGAGCATGCGTCCAAATCTCGGTTGGTAGATTTGATGATGAAGGTTTCTGTAGCACCTTCAGAAATGGTCAGTGGAAGCTTGATGTATACCATGATTTGTACACGGCCAGATATTGCTCACTCAGTTGAAGTAGTGGGTCGGTTTCTTTCAAATCCAAGAAAGGAACACTGGACTGCAGTGAAATATATTTTCAGGATATCCAATCACATTTGCAGGGGGAGCCGTGTCGTGGCAGTCAAGATTACTGAAACGTGCAAAGAGTTGCTGTGTAACAACAGAACCAAGACCGAAAAAAGATCTGCAAGTGGTGCCTTGTGTCGAAAGTCTTCTCGATTTTCTCGACAAAAGGCATCGGCGTGTCCCGCAAAGTTTAAAATTTGTATTATGGGCAGGCACACCGGGGGGTGTCCATGATAACTCTAGATCATAGGTTCAATGGCTTAGCAGGTGCAGACTGCTAATGTATGCTATATATCCGGTTTGAACACCGAACCGAGGGGATTGATGATGGTAACGTTCCCCACTTGAGTGTGACAGTGGAGATTTTGTGTGCGGTGCCCACTCAAGTGGGACCCACAATAAAAAATTGAAAGGGAAAAAAAAAAAAGGAAAACGGTGTTTATTTTGAAAATTGTCAAAAATCAAAGGGTTGCAAACCAAACATTATCTAGAATGGAGAGCTTGTGGTGTTAACTCACACATTTTGGTTTCTCACATACCTTCTCCTGATTAAATTAGGGAGGAGGGATGGCTTGTGCCCATGCCTTCGTGACTAGATTACTCTGTCTTATTTCCACCTCCTCTCTATTAAAGAAAGAGAGTTTAATATAGAAGAATTTTAAAGAAGTTGTGTATAAAGGTAGCGAGGGAGAGTCTAGTATTTAGGATGGATTCTAAAAACATAGGGGAGAGTGGGTAGAAATAAATAGATGAAGGTGGATATTGTTATTATTTAAATATTGGTTAAGATGTTTTTTATGGGGAAACACTATGTGCCCTAATCTAATGTGTGATACTTTATACACTCTACTTTGTGTGTACCTACTTATTCCTATTTTGAATAATTTAGTGAAGAGAGCTTAGATATGTCTAGGAGGTAGTAAAATTAAAATTGGAGATTTCAAATGATTCTACCAGTTTCAATGTGTGAGGGCAAACGCAATTTATAGTCACAAACATAAAAAACAAAAAGATGGAGGTTGGAAGTATTTTAAATGATTTATTCTTTCTTCTTTTACTAATCATTCAGGTGAGGCCAACAGATGTATATCATAGTGCCACGAGGTATGTTTTATCTCCTTAATCTATTACATTTGATTCTTATTATAAATTCCTGAGCAATTTTACTTATGAAAAAAAACAAGTTGTGAATTGTGGGCTAATTCAGGCTTAATTTGGATTTTTTCTAACATAAATATTTGTTTTGATGAAATTTGTTTTGTTCTCTTTTAATAAGTGTATCCTATTATATGCTGGCTATAAAGCATGAGATGGACTGCCAACAACTGGTATCAGAGCTAGAGATTGCGTTGAATCCTAGTATAAAAATATTAATAAAAAATATATAATAGTGAATACTCAAAAAACTAAGACCAATACTACCAAAAGACATAACAAGGTTCAAGTAATAAAGGAAAAATTGAAAATAAGTTATTACATTTAATCTTCTCTATTAAATTATTTTGTCATGCCTAAAGTCACTTATTTAATACAACTCAAACTCTTCCTCTCTATTCAATTTAATTAGAATATCTCCTCTATCTTTTATAATAGCTATAATTATAGATTTTTAAAGACGCATATATACAAAAAATTTAATAATATATAGGCTGTTGGAAAAAAGTATTTACAAATAGAAGGGCTCAAATCAATTAAAAAAAAAACTTATAGCGTTAATTATTTCTTATAATCAGTTTATATATTAGTGTCTCTGAACAACATTATATACGAGAGCATTGTGTTCCAAGAGAGTACATACTTCGAGAAAATTATATAATTGATATCTCGAAAGAATTTTCGGACATATAGAGATGCACTGATAAAAAAAGTACACACTAAAAGAAAATTGAATAGTGATTAAAAAGTGTCCAAATTAATATATTAATATTAGGATTTTCAATATTAAGCCGTAAATAAAAAAATAAAGTTTATACTCACTCATTTCCTACTATAAAGAATTCACTTCTTATCTTTGCAATTTATTTTCGAATAGTTCAATATGTACAAAAGACCTCCTTCAAGTGGAATATAAGCATTCAATCCTATATTATGTTAATATAATATTGTTAAAATTTCACGTATACCCATATTATATTTTTTTAAATATATTTTAGGTCAATATAGGTTAAATAAATAGATCTATAATGGACTCTTTAAATATGCCTACACAGGTATTTCAAATTAAATAAAGTTTCATTAAATTTATTGACTTATATGTGGTACCTCTTTAAATAGAGAGCTAATTATAAACATTAGTTATAATACAAATTCATTGTATTTATAAAACAACCACTAATTAATTCGTGATCCAAATTAGCAGATATATATGATATATATTATCAGAGTTTATATCTATTATGGTGAATCTATTATTTATGCATAATACACTAATCAAAATAAAAATTAAAGAAATTCTACAGGTGATTTATCATAAATTAAACTTGACAAGTGTGTTAAACACAAACTACATAAAAACAAACCAATTAAGTCATACCACATGTTAATTAATTTTGAAATCCTACAATTTGACAACACTAACGAAATTTGTCTGCTATATTATATATATATATAATATATATATATATATATATATATATATATATATATATATATATATATATATATATATATAATTGAATTCAAAGTAGGAATTTCAAAGTTTGAGTAAAGAACTTTGCAATCTTCAATAAGGACAATGACCACATGTTAGTGAAGAGGATAGATGTGAAAGGAGATACTTGAGTTAAAGAATAGACAATACTACTGATTAACAACTTTTATAAGAAGATAAAAGACGAAATTAAGAGACATAGGTAATATATAATAAGTATGGGAACACAGATAACTTTATACTTAATTTGCCATTAGAACATATAAAAGAAATACAAATATTTTATATTTAGGTAGTAAAGTATATGGAACAAACTAATAGGGGGCAATATAGTTAACATGAGATAATGGGCAAGTACTTTTTTCTTAAATTTAATATACAAAGAAAAGTAACATAATAACTAAGAGTTTAAAATTTTTTTCTGGTAGCATCAGTTTATTTCAAATGCGTAATTCAAATAAATGTGATATTAAGACAGTTAACCTTAAAATCTCTACTAACACTATGGGCAATTTTCAGAAAAAGAGAAAAACAGAACATTTAGTATTTTGTCTATAAGGTTTTCAATAACATTTATAAACAAATATATATAGATTTAAGTTCAGGTTAAATAGTGTCTGTTAATTTCACCGATAATTATTTTACGAGAAAGAAAATAGCTCCTATCTCTAGCATATAACAGCAAAATAGCCAAATAATTTATTAATATTTTTCTATCACGATAATATAATTTCATATAATATGTTATTACTCTTATATATCATTAACTTAATCAATTATAATAAGTTTAATAAATATCTCCTTAATGAAAAAAAATTCAGAGTTTGTCCCGTGGACGTAGCCCTAAACAGTTGAGGGTAACCACGTAAATTTTTGTGTGTCCCATTTCTATTATTCCGCTGCGTTAATTTTCTCTTAATTAGTTGAAAGGGCCCAATAAGTGGTATCAAAACTGATGCCCAACAACTGGTATCAGAGCTGATGCCTAACAGACCTTAAAAAAAAAAAAAAAGGAAACAAAAACAAAAACAAAGCACAAGGTTCATAAAAGAAAAGGGAAAGTTACTTTTATCTTCTAAATTTGCTTGCAAGCTTTACACTCAAACTCTCCTCCTTCATATTGAATCCTCCTTAATAGCTAGACCAAAAAAAAAAAGGGTTCATAGCTCTTAACGACATTTTTCTCTGCAATTTTTGGACTTGCTAAGATCCCACAAAAGTATTTTTGCAGATTTCGGACACCGTAGGTCCATTCAAAGAAAATTTTAGCAATTTAAGGATATGCTAAGTTCCTACAAAGATACTTTTGCAATTTTTTTGACATGCAGCCACCTTCAAGGAAAGTTCCATTAGTTTTGAACACAGTTCCTTTTTATAGCTAGTTTAAAGACTTGATGGACTCTTTTAAATTTCTACAGTTTAATTATAAACTTTTACTTAGGTCCTTAAAATTAAAGTTTAAACATCTGTTGTAAAACAGGTGATCAAATAAAAGTTTTATAGTTTTAGGACTTGCTAAGTTCCTTAAAAAATAAAGTTCTGCAGTTTTTAAAACTTGCTTAGGTGTTTTAACAAACACTTGCTCTCAAAAGCAGAAATGAAGGCAAGAAGGTCTGTAAAATGACACCTTACATATGTAGAAGGACAGGAAAAATAAAAGAAATTCTCATGAACATAAAAAAAAATATATTTATTGAAAATGAAAATAGAGGCAAAGACAAGAAATGCAACTCTCTTAATTAATAAAATAAAATTCTTAATTTTTAAAATTTGGACATCAAGTTCATATATGGATTAGACTAATTAAAATTCTCTCACATTGGTCGCTTTCTTATTCAAATTAAAATAAAATTTTCTTGCTTGCGTAATTTTTCAGAAATTGTCTCTCTACAAACGCTTGACTAATTATTCATAACATAATTATATAATATTTCCTTATTCCATTAAAAAAAAGTTTATTTTTCTTTTTGAAAAAAAGATAATTTTTACTATTTTCTATTTTATTTCATGTCCAATCTGTATTTATACCAATAAATATATTAATATTACCATTAATTAAATCTTAAAATGAATAACTAATTAAAACTTAAACATACAAAGTTTGGTATGTTGTTAACAGATCATGGGAAGTTCATTTTCAGCTTCTCGACAGGGAAGGAAACAAAGTGGCCGACTGTTATTGCTCAAGGTCAAAAAAAAAAAAAAAATTTAAGTTCTTTTTCTAATAATTAGTACTTAATAATTTATGAAATTAATAATTCATCACTAAAAGTTTCAAAATCCATCTTCTTTACAAATTTGTAAAATGAACATAATTAGAAAAAAGTACTAATAAATCTAAACCTAAAACTTATAATTATTAAAAATATGAAGAGTTTTATAAAAAAAACTGAAAATTTTTTTATTAATTAAATTTATTATTTGGATTATTAATTATTGAAAAAAAAAGCAAAAAGTTTTTTTCTTTAAAAAAAAACAATATTAGCGCTATGAATTATTGAGTTCAATTAGTATATATAAGTAATTAAAATATACTTTTTCAAGACTTTGGAATCTCACTATAAGAACATAAATATTAAACCATATGTTATTATTTGAATTTTTAAAAATAATATAATAAATTTGTATATTCCTCGCGCCGCGCAACACACGGGCACAAATGACCAGTCAATGATTATATAAGTAACCCCGATTAATCATAAAGACAAAAACAGCTAAACTTTTACATTTCTGTTTTCATGATCATAGGTGTTTTTTCTCCTCTTACAGTGAAGTCGATGGGGAACCGCAAGAAACTGAGACTTATCATAGGCTTTTTCAAAGACAAAACCTCCATAATCAAAGCAACCCTATCAACAAAACGCCACAACAGAATACAAACCGCTGTCATCCGCGCCACCACACGTGACGCTTCTTCGTCACCATCCGACGAATGCATCGCGGTCATTCTTTCCTACGGCCATTCCTCCCGCCTAAGTGCATACACATGCATTGAAGCTCTCATGGACCGCCTTCATACCACAGAGAATCCTTTTGTTTCCCTAAAATGTCTCTTTATGTTGCATATTATAATAACAAAAGGCTCTGTTATTCTTAAAGATCAGCTTTCAGTTTACCCTTCTCTTGGTGCCAGAAACTTTCTTAATCTTTCAAGATTTCGCGATGGATCAGATCCTGAAAGCTGGGGCTTGTCGTCTTGGGTAAGATGGTATGCAGCTATTATAGAGCAAAATTTATCGGTTTCGAGATTTCTTGACAATCAAAATGTTCTTTCTTTTTCCGCTACTAATAAGGATAAAGAAGAGAAAGTATTGGCAGTTTTGAGCAGAGATTTATTAGGAGAAATGGATCTTTTAATTAATTTTGTTGCAGTAATTAGTGAAGCTCCTGATTCTTTGCATCTTCAAAGGAAGAATTTGATTCATGAAATAGTCAGGTTAGTTTCTGATGATTACAGATCTATTCAACGTGAAATTTTTATCCGAGTTGTCGAAATCGGTGGTAGAATTCCGAGTTTTAGTTTCAGTGAGTTGACTCAGCTTCTGGGCAACTTAAATAGATTTGAGAGTTACAAAGAGAGATTGTATTTGCTGTTTGTGAATAGAAATAGAAATGATAGTTTATGGGAGTTGGTAAATAAGACAAAGACAAAAACCATAGAAATGATGAAGGAAAAGGAAGAGATGAAGCTGTTGGAAATGGGCACCAAGAACGATTCAAATGAGTTGACTCGGTCTGGTGAAGTGGTGGACAAGGTTGATGCTGGACACGGATTTGTTTGGACCCGGTTCGATTAATTGTTTCTGTACACATTAGCATGTTTATCCCTTCAAATTTTGACCTTTTATATTATTTTGGATTTGTCAATGTCATTTAATATTGTATATTTGTGTTCATTCAATTTTATATTTTTCTTCCAAATCAAGCTTTTATGTCAATATGTAACAGAAAGTATTATCTGATTTGAAGAGTGAGACTTTTCTGAATTTTGTTTATGTCATTAGCGTGTCGATTAATGTAAGCATTAAGTAATTATATCAGAAATCTTTTAAGCCATAAGATAAATATAAATATTTGTTTATGTCATTAGCGTGTGATTAATGTAAGCATTAAGTAATTATATCAGAAATCTTTTAAGCCCATAAGATAAATATAAATATATATATATATATATATATAGTATATATTTCAATTATATTAATTAGCTAGTAATTGAACTAGAAACGTTAGCAAAACTCCGAGACTTTTAATTAAGGATGATGTTTCAATCACTCAATTTCAATCAACTTTATTTTGGTTAGAACTAATTTTGATATAACTTAATAATATGAAGAAGTTATGGATGTAAAATTAAATTTTTTAAGCAAATAGGATAATTATAGAGTGAAAAATACGTTAATTGGTATAGATCATTGAAGAAGGGAAAAAAATGTTTAATTGGAAAATACTTGAATTTAATATCAATTATTTTTTAAAAAAATTTCTAATTAATGTTTTCCTACCTTTTTAAATACTAAAACAAAAATATTTTAAGTTAAAATTGAAAAAGTTTACCTTTTTAAATTAAATAAGTTATTTTCATTTCCATTTTTCTTCTTTATTTCAGGTTAATACTTTGCCGCCCCTGTTTAATAAAATAAATCCTTAATTTACTTCATTCTTAAACTCCATTAAATTATGGCTTGTTTGAATTTTTCATAATAAGAAATTGGTAATTATATTTCCTTCTATCACTGTTTTTCTTAATTCATAAGAGTAGTTATTAGTTTTTCCTTTATTTTTCTTTCAATTCAAGCCTTCCAGAATGTCATGTTATGCGTTGGGCTTAAAGTTTCTTCTGTCAATACTGAATTATTAAATGAACCTTCTATCAGTAAACTTTTATTTCTACATTATTCCCCATATTGCAAGAGTGGACCAATCAATTTCTAAACAAATTTTATTTATTAAAAATCTCTCATGTCTTTTACTGATTAAGTTTAACCGAGTATAGCTTTTATTAAAAAAAAAATAATCCTTATGTGTTTTATCATTTTCTTTATTATGGTATTCTTCCTTAAGTAAATCATAAAATATGACTGGAATAGCTTTTATTCTAGATAGTGAAATTCTTAGGGTTTTGCTCGATAAAATTAGCTGTTTTTGCTAAAGCTATTATTGTTTTATAGCATTTAATTGTTAGTTGTTCGAGTAAGTTTTTATGAAACCGATAAAAAGTATGAGTTTAACTTTATTATAAAACGCTATGTTAAAACCATTAAAAAAAGGGTCAAATGCTATGTTACCCAAACATTATAGAAGTTAGCGTTTAAACGATTTAACTAGTTAAAAATACTTAAAATTACTCAAAAAGCTATTTGCGGAACACAACTTTAAGTTCTAATATTTTTTTGCTCCTTTTTGTGTAAAACATAAATAGTTTAATGTTAACAAAATAATTTTGCTCTACTATTAAAATATCTTGATCCATAATATTTTTTCGCTCTGAAAATAACACCAAATAAAAGTAAGGTATAACGATTAATTATATCAAATTAAATTTTCAAATTATAAATAATTATAATTAATGTCAAATTTTCAATAAGGAAAGTTGACCTTAATTAAAGAACAATATTATTAATTGTCAAATAATAACAGCAAAATTCCTTCTAATATAAGATTACATTTGATGATTGGATAAGTTAATTTCCTTTTTGTATAAAATCGATAAATTCTTCTTGAAAATCAAAGACGACAACAGCTTAATCTTAAGTTTCAAACTAGTTACCGAAAGATAAGAATAGTGATTGAAATTTAGAGCATTTCACAAATTCTCATAAAGTTTTGGAAACAGTAAGAAAAATTATATTCATGATAAGATTTGTTAATGTAGGGTTCTGAATTCCATTCTGTGTTGGGAGTTTGAACCATTTCCGCTAGTCGTGTACGAGCTTTTTTTCCGGCCTATAAATTCAAATCAAAGAAACAAGTAATTCAAAATTCAATAAGAGTATTATGTTTTTTAATTATTTAGTGAAACAAAAGTTAGAAAAACTTAATTAACGTGATTTAATTCTTTGAATAAATCACAATAGTGTCTTTTTCTTACCGTCATTTTCCCAGTCCCGATTTGCTGTTATAACGCCTAAAAATTATTGTCTGAACAGCGTTCCAAACCGAAACCTCCAATTTTCCCTAATTATGAAATCCATTAACCGATTAGAACTCAAGAAAATAACCATAATTGCTATTGTCAGTCAAAGTAATTGTTGCTTAATGACAAGGATTATAACGCCTAGTAAAATTGAGTTAACTAATTACCTAAACACTCAATTTGAAGACCCATCTCATAAGAATTTCCAAGTGGGCAAACCAAGATTTATATAGGCAACCATTCCTTATCCATCTCTGATCCAAACTGCACTCCCTAAACTCACAATTAAACATAAAAAAATTGAGACTTTTGAACTCTAATTTAGTTATAGTAAAGCTGATTAGAATATTGATGATGGAATTAACCTGATAATACTGGTTGAAGACTGTTGAGGAGGATCGTGACTGCCAAGAATATGGGGAAGCTTACCCACCTCTTCTAAAAGATTTGTTCTGGATGTGAATATTATTGCAAATTTATCATGGAATATTACGATAATTAAAAGCAAAAGATTAGTCCCAATTATAGTTGATTGCACCACAGAAACCTGTGCTGCTTTTCCCCATTCCCAGCTCCCTCATTACCACTCTTACCCTGCAAACAGGTCCAAAAACTCTTTAACTGTACAATCGTAAAAAAAGTTCAAAAGCCTAAAAATAAAATTAATTCCCTAATTTGCTCATTTTTTGAGATTACATATGCTTAAGATGTAGATATTATCACACTCAAGTTAAGAAAAAGTTCAAATAGAAGGTACCCTGTGGCTGTAAGAAATGCGACTGGAATCATCATTTTCCACCCATTAATTAGTCCCTGCTGCAAAATAAACCAAGCAAAAAAAATTAAATGGTTATTAAATGTGTAATATATAAAAAATAGCTATGAAAAATGTATACCAAAATTGACATGCATCCACACTAAATGTACATCTTTCAAGTGCCCAGTCATCAATATTAGTGTTCTAATAAATACAATTTTTCCAAACATGCAAAACGCAATATAATTACCATTTAAGTCATCAAATTGAAGATGATTAATAATTTAATTCAAGAAATTTATATTTAAAACAAGAGAGAGAGAGAGAGAGAGAGAGAGAGAAGAGAGAGAGAGAGAGAAATGGTGCCAAAGCATAAACTCCAGAAGCTGCAACGAGAGTTGACGAACTCCCATAACAATAAAGACTTGCATTGAGAAACCAGTCCAAATTGAAAGGGACATCTAAGCTCACATATATGAACAAACGCAATTCCCATAAACCACCAGAAACAATCCAAAGCAATAGCCGGACCAATCAACTCCAAAATCCAAAAACAATGAATAAAACACCGAAACAGCATAACCGCATATTATCCTTAAGCTACCGAAGAAACCCCAGATATCATGTTGATTCTTTTATCTGGTTCTGCAAGAATATTTGCAATGGGAATAAAAATGCGAAGCTTGAAATGCAAACGGTAAACCATTAAAGCCACAACCTGAGATTTCCCTTTGCTACGCGCGGTCTGGTTGACCAAACTATTTAAAAGATTGGAAGTCGCAAAAACACATAGACGGCAACAAGAAGAAACAGCACATTATAAATATTAATCCAAGACCTTTGCAAGGTAAGTGCCTAACATCTGAATATCTTGTTCGCGCCATAAGCTTGTCCACGTAGGTTGTCCAAAGAGCACTCGCCATTCCTAACTAATAGAGAGTTACATAGGAAATATTCCTGAATTATCAAATATACAGAACAAAACGAAAGTTAGAAAAAAAATCTAATTATGTATAAATAATTACCAGAGGCCAAAAATTGAAGGCCGACAATACAGTGTTGGCTATGGAGATAAGAAGCGACTAGAAATACTCCCCAAAATGGCCTGCAAAAGCTTGGTAATGATATTCATAGTGAAGGAAGCTACGCTGCTAAACAATAGCGGGTCCAACGATCGCCATGGAGCTTCTTGTTTTTTCAGTCCAGACTTTTTTGGATGCAAGGTTATCATCTTCTCATCTTTGTTAACTTCTAAATTTCCTGGCAAAGTAACTGTCAGGTGGTGGCCTGTGCCACTCAAGTGGAACCCACACAATTTGAAAAGAAAAAAAAATAAAAGGGAAAAAAACATGTTATTTGAAAAGAAGAAAGTTGGCAACCAACTCCACACAGCGGTTCTCGTACATTGGCCTCCCTATATAAGGAGAGGATTTTGCCCCGTGTGCGGATTTGCCGGTCGATTTCAGCAACCGCGACTTGCCATGATTGCCGGCATGTATTGCCTTGCAACCCATACTTTCGTGCGCTAAGATTTGCGGCGGACTAGCTCAGGGATTTGCGAATATTGCGTGTGACTTGCCACATACACACGCGTGCGGCTTGCTTCGTTTGCCATTGCGCCGATGCCTTGGCTTGCCGTAGTCCCCGCGTACTATGCGCGTTGGCAGGGCAGAAGGCTCGACTTGCGTTGCGGATACCAAGGCGCCTTTGTGCTCTGCATTGCACTCATTTATGACACAGTACCAACAAACTAATTGAAAATCAACATAATTTAGAGAGTTGTTAGTTTTAAGAAAAGAGTTCTTAAAATTAGGGTTTAGAAAAATAAGTGAAGAATATTGGGGTGTTTTGGGAAACGACTTTTGAAGTGCCACTTTTTTTTTGTCATTACTTCTCTTGTTGTAAGCCTATTATTTTATAAGTGGAAAGAAAATATTCGGAGTTGGTCCCGTGGAAAAACAGTTGGGGGTGAACCATGTAAATTCTGTGGTGTCTCATTTTTATTTTTCTCCCGCTGCGTAAGTTATTTTCCGTAATTTAATTGGCCGGTATCCTTAACATGTGGTATCAGAGCCCAGGTTTTGGAGCGGCGCGCGAGCAGCGGACTGTGCAGTGTGAGAAAATCTTAGGGTGGGGTGACCGGTGTAACAACAGGACCAAGACCGGAAGAAGATCTGCAGGTGTGCCCTTGTGTCGAAAGTCTCTGACAAGAGGATGTCGGGCGGCGTGTCCCAACAAAAGTTGTAGCGGCGGTACAAGATGGTGGGCAGATCTTAATAATTATCGCTGGAGGGGAGGTCACGATTTGGTGTGGTCCTTGGTGTACACCCCTTCCCGGTCCACACGTTAACCCGAATGAAACCAACCGAGACGCTACAAACTGGTTGACTTTATGTCTTGTCATGTCTGATCGTTAATGTATATTGAATATAAATATCCATGCCTGATGTTGTTTACATAATAATGTATTTATATTTACAAAGACATGATACTAGTGTCAAAATGAAAGGGCCCAACGTGTGCCCTGTTACATGCCATAAAAGGGTAGACAAAAAAATACACATCCAAAATGAGTAGCTACCCTGAAGACTGAGTCTTCTTACAAGATGAACTGCAGCAGTTGCAAGCTGACTCTTCTACGGTCCCAATCTCAAACCTGCGAGTTAAACAGGTAACTCGCTGAGCAAAATAAAGCTCCAAGTGGATATCTCAACATATAAAGAAACATTAACACATACATAGATGAAATAAGCCATGTAAAATTGCATATGGATAATTAAACATAATAAGCACATATACGCTGATCCTTTCCTTATACCTTGATTAATCTTTCGTACTGTTTTATAATACTGTATGATTCATAAAATGTTATGTCAAGATATCTGTATGGCTCCATAAGGTTTATAGTGAAACCGAAGTGATAAGAAAACTGTAATGAAACTGGAGCAATAACTGTATGCTTTGGCTGCTATGGCCATATATAATCATATCCACTCAACGGCCTGTAGCCGGAGTGGTCAACTGGTAAATGGGGTGCCAGATCTTGCCTATCCTAATGTCGCGACAATAGCTTATCTAAGGTGGTTTCTACCTAACCTCAATGGAGCCTAATGTTGGTATGTCAATAATATAACACAACATCATAATTCATGATTCATAACTTCATAAATCATAAGTTTTATTTTGATTTCACATCATTTGTATGCTTGCAGGTTGTTTTTGATACATGTTAAATGTTGTATTTTGTTTGTTAAATGATTGGAGGCAACAAATTGAGCAAAGGAAATCCAATTGCATAGAAAAAAAGAAGTCAAAAGTGCATGAAAACACAAGTTCGCGAGCGCGCCTTGCACAGTCGCGGCCGCGTAAAGCCACCTGAAGTCAGTGAGTTTTCAGGTGAAAGTCGGCGAAGCGCGCAGTACAAGTCGCGAGCGCGAGAAGTGCAAAATGAGAGTCAGATGAGTTATCTGGCACAAGTCCCGAGCCGTAGGTGCAAAAGTTCGCGAGCCGCGAAAGTCAGACAAATGAGAAGTCAGAGAGTTTCAGGTGAAAGTCGCGAGCGGCACAAGTGACAGTCGCAGAGCGAGTAATGTGCAAAAATGAGAGTCAGTGAGTTTCAAAGGCACAAAGTCCGAGCTCGTCATGCCATCGCGCGCGAGCGCGTCGCGTTTGTCCAGCTAACATAGTTTGTACTCTTTTGGTCATATCTCTCAATATACAACTCCGATTTGGATGAATCAAAACCATGTAAAGCTAACACATAGAGGAACCAAATAACGCTTCTATGACACTTCCAATTCCATCAATTAAATGGGGTCAAAATCAAGAATGAATTACTGGTAAAATTTCCAGCAAAACCTGTTTCAGCATAAACTCACTATTTACTCATTTTTATTCAATACCCCCCTGTTTTCTCACCATTACAGCCCTCCCACTGCAACATGAAGCAATATTGTCTCAATTAGCAAACCACCAC